>CABFWB010006247.1:23676-35270 GCA_902151455.1 Timema bartmani
CACCAACTCGCACGATAGTAGAAACCTTTCAAAATTAGCTCTGTTTTAGTACAGCCTGCGATTTGCGAGTTCATGAGTTGCGAGTTAGCTCGCAAGCGAATATTTCCGCAAGTTTCAAAATTAGGGGTCCAGAAGAGCTTTTCTCTCGATTAAGTTCGTAAGATCTGCTTTTAAGCATCACCTTTTGGTAGTTCCAAAGTTACACTATGACGTCGTGCAAGGCATTGACTTTCTCTCCTGGACTATCTATTTTCAACATATTTATAGATGAAATTTATTTTTCTCTCATGCCATTAATTAAGATTGCTTTCAACAAAGCTAAAATGTAACTGTGGAAAAAGAACAGGCTGATATGAGACCCGTTCTATTCAGTTTTTCTGAAGTCAATACTCCAAGATGGGGAAAATACGACATCCTTCCATATGTTATCATTCTTTAAGACTAGAAGCATGTCAGATCTGCTCTATATTATTTAGGCCCTCTTAAAATGAAGATTTTCAGGGAACTAATCCAAAATATGCAAAGTAAGGGAGCAATTCATCCTTCAAAATCTGATTTAGTATTCCTCATTATGATCTTTATTCAAGGGTAAGACGTAGGCTCAGTGTCGACTATCGTAAAGCTAATAAACGGATTAAATTTGACTTTTACCCTAAGCCTAGTGTAGTGTAGTGTAGTGTTGCTATCTGGAGCATATATGCCAAGTATTCACTTTCTGACAGCAAAGTTTCTTCAATCACGGAGGCCAAGGTAGAAGTTTCAGACCTAGAAGTAAGATTGCTTGCAAAAATATAATATCGTTGAGACAAGGGGAAAACTTATTTTAAAATATTCTCCACTACCTGCCCTTTAGTAAACTCGAGATATATAATCCCTGTGGCTGTAGAAACTGACACAATTATGTTACTTAATGGTTAATTATGACGTTGAAACCATTGCATTAATAGTCTGCGTAAATACTCTCTATATATAAAAGGCATTAAACAATCCAAAATATTTAGTTTAATAGTTACCTAAGGCAAAACTTGAGTTAAACCTTCAGAAAAAGTTGCGAAATTTACCCTGAAGTTTTCCCGGACATATCGCAGGAAACTTATATTTGGAGTGCAGCCACAACTAGCACGCCTTATCTATTTACAATTAAAATAAGAACATCACTGAAATATCTTGGCCATCACAAAAGGGTACGTGGTCTAGAAATCCTGAAAAATCTTGCATAGAGTTGTTTTGGCTTACAAGCTCAAAAGTAGATTCTACCTATGATATATATTTTCAACTGGGAGAATTCACCTTCAATAAATTAGCTCCACTGTGTGAATCTACCTGCTCCACACTTCCTTGACTGGGAGAGTTGTGTATCACTTAATTGATTTCAGAGGTTGACAAACACTCTTACTGGACACAGCTAACTATGGATCGCAGCTTGCTCACCAAGTTATCCGAGGATAATTTCTGGCCACATGCACGTAGCACTGTGGCCCAACTATCTCACGATAGAAGGTGAACTTGGGGATTGGTCTGGACTTGAGCAGGAGTAACCCCACCTGACTCGTAGCAGAGTCTATGGTCAGTGTCTCATACAATATGTAAAATATCCAGAAAACACTATTAGTAATGTTAAGTTAGATCTCAAATAAACATAAACATACAACCACCACAGCACAATGCAGCAGAGTGGCGCAGCTTGTAGCCTTAACTTTAAAAGGTCGAATATTAAGGTTGGCTGAAAGAATAACAATTTATTAAGAAATAAGCGATTTAAAGAAAAGAACAGAAATATTTTTGGGGTGAAAAGAACAATATAAATACAGAAGACCTGGACATGATTATTTATTTCTTCTGTGATTGTCTAAAGTAATGAAATACATATAACCAACCATAGTGGAAAACAAATACTTCTCACAACAGGCTGGAAATATGTAGAATATAAGAATTTAGAAATATCGTTCTAAAAGCGACATCATATCAAAGTGACTAGGAAAATCACTTGAAACATTAGATTAGCTTGAGTTTAGCAAAATGGTTATAAATATTTCGCTTGTTCAAAGCGAATAAAAAAAGTCTAAGAACGAAACAATTTAACTTAATAGTAAACAGTACAAATTAATTTAATAAGAGGTTCAATTTATAAAAAAGATAATTCAAATAATTTAAGCCAAAAATAAAATTATAAAATAAAACTAAGAACCATATGAGCTCACCGAGCTCATCTCAAGCGAGATGTGTTCCAACCTTAGTGATGGTATAAAAGTTGACTTTTCTTGGATTGGGCCTCGATTATACATGGTAAGTGGTCGGAAACAGGTATAACTGGGAGCACTAATAGAATGGGGGAGGAGGGGGACGTACCAACTAGAAGAGATGAGACGGGCCTAGAATAGTTTACATTGGTCCATAGCAAGGGGTGGCTAACTAGCACTTCCTTCTGTGTTGCCACGTTTATTAAGGGCTAATAGTCGTCCATTTACTTAGCACCAAACATAGGAGCTGAGATGTGTCTCGAAAGTTCTATATTGTTCCAGAACATAGAGGTGTGAAGCGCATACGGGAAGCATTGAGTCAACGCACGCATCGAATATGACCCAGACACGTGCGGTGGGGGCATTTATTTGGAAGTAGAAATAATTATTGCTCTAAATTGTTACTAGTTCTTGGGAAGAATGTATTGTAGCATACTAGGCATAAAAGCTTAGCATATACAACAATACATATATAAAAAACAAATATTAATTACGATTAAAATGGCAACGAAATATCTTGCCTTGCCCGTGTACTGATTGTTGCCAATAATACGCGTGAACCAGGATACATAGACATGAACATATTTATAGCAACTAAATGGGGCGATGTATTCAAAAATACAAAGTGGGGAATTTATGGCGTTATTCCTGTGTGTATATTTTTATAGATGGACTCGTTGAGCTGAAACAGTTTCAAACTGTATTACCTGTCTGAGTACAAAAACACGGTGTTCCGGGAACGTCAGGGAAGGTAAGTCCGCTAGAGTATGTGAGAACTATTGCCCTTTATGTCATTTCTGCTACATGAAGCGGATCAAACCTAAACGACCTTGGAGAAGAGCAATTTCTTGTTTCTATTTTATGGTTTTTAATGTAGACAAGAAATTCTTTTTCAGGGTACGTTCAGCTCATACCTGCACGAACCTCTCACTTGAGTCGTGTGGACGTGTTGAATGTCTTGTCTTCGTGTTGAGGGAAATGGACATTATTGAAGTTATTGCAAGGGCGAAAGAACTGGCATTATTCAAGGATCATATTTGGATATCTTGAGAAAATAATATAAAATAAATCAAAGAATATAATCATCAAGGGTAATGAATCAAACTTTGTGCTTAGGCACATGTTTAAGGTAAGAAAAGGTACTCCAAAACTTGAACGGTGATAAATCGGTCCGCTCCACTTTATCGAATCTTTGAACTTTCTACCAATGCTGATGTCCCATTACATTCGGCTTGGACGAATCCTTGTGAAAGGGATATTTCTTCAAATTTTTCAATAAGAAAACAAAAAAAATTGATAGTAATTTGAGATACGGTATCACACGTTGGACAAAGAAAATTATGTATTTGATGTCAACCATAAGTTGGATTCGTATTGCGTGAAAGCTGTAGATATCATGAGGAAATACTGCCTTATGTTTAGAGACATGTCCATAGCTAAAGTTAAGGTCGATCCATTAAGAGAGGAATGTAGGATCTTCGGATTGGCTATGTTGGTCTATCATCAGCGTCACCTTAATATATAAACCGTTGGTATTATCCCTAACGGGGACTAGCAATATAAAAACCAATAGTCTCGCGGTACCATAGTGCCCAGTCAACACCACCTAAAGAGAAGGCCTGCTCGCTAGTGTTTGTGAACAGAGTGACGTCATGGACAAGCGGCCACCTATCTCGCCAGGAATTCTTTTCTTTCCTCTAAAAATCGGTCAGTTTAACGGCTTAATTAATAGTGTGTAGTTCAGGATGAGTACGAACTAGCATGGTTTTATAGTTTATTTGCTAATTATTCAGGCCCTACGATTAATTGCGAACACATTACAATGGATTTAACGCTTAGAATTATTTATTAAGATTTATTTTAATCAAATTCGAATGTGTTGTGCGTTTTATTTTGTGGTTTATCTGGATTGTGTACTTAGTGTGAAATATGTTCTGAAATGTTAAATACGTACATTTTCAAGTTAATTCTAAAAATGTTTTCTTTTTGTGTGTATTCTTATTGGGTTATGTGTTTTAATACTGAATTTATTTATATTTAAATATGGTTAGTAAATGTTGTGTACCAAATTGCCAGGGAAACTATAATAATAAACCTAAGGTCCACGTGTTTGGTTTTCCAAATAATGAAAATATTAAGAAGTGGTTGAATTCAATCCCAAGAAAAGATTTTCAGCCCACTAAACATTCAAGGGAAGGCCATATGAACATATTAATTCTATTAAATGCTCGTTTTTATAGACTTGACGTTAAACATACTTTTTAAATACCATTGTATTTAAATCTTAATTTAATAATTTTAGAAAAATTATAAAGGTAAAGCTTTTACTAGCTTAATAAATAGCTTTAAATGGGCAAATTAAAGCTAAATTAAATTAATGGCAGGCCTATTAAAAATATCATACCTGCATCGGTGATCACGCCTACTAAACTTCAAACTCGTCTAGTCTGGTTGTCCATTGGCGAGAAGGTCGAAGTTTGAATGAACCCTACCAGATGTATAAGAGAGTAGTTACCTCAACAATTACACTCTCCCTTAGTGTATATGTAGGTACATTTTACACTATTTAAAAATTCATTTTTTCCACTACCTTTAAAACCCATTAGGGCTACACGCATATTTATCACAATAATATATTAAGGATGAGAAAGATAGAATTTAGATTAAATGTACCCAAATGTGTGTGGAGAGAGAGTGGGACATCTATTAGGAAAAGATACCCTCAGTATACCCAGCTGGGATACGAATCCCAACCTCCCTGTCATTGGCAAAACAAACTAAATGAGCTTGATATTTAGACTGCATGGCCAGCGGAGCGGATAAAAGTGTAAGTCAATTCGAATAGCCGTGGGTAGGTAGTAAGCTGTATTGTAAGATCAAATTCAAGGTTATGTCTAAATACATACTTATAACCACAACACAATAACAATTCATTTTATTTTTTTTTATTTTTGATTGCTAGTTTTTCTAAATAGCTTACCCCAAATATAATATTTTATGATAAAATAAATGTTTATAGTTTCAAACCATGCCTGTAATTAAATTCTTCTTTCAAATCTTCCAGAAATTATTTTAATAACTCGTAATAATAAATACAAATAAGATTTTTTTCAAGGTTTTATTTTTAAACAAAATGGTAAATAAGTTTTCATGATAATGTTAATATGGATACGGAAATAATAAAAAGCGAATGAATGTTGCCTCTGAATGATTTTAACAAATATTATTAGATTTGGAATCTTTGTTGTAATTTATAAAATTTACTATCTAACAAATCAAAGTATGCCAGTACTTATTTAATTTCTAACTAATGTGATAACATTTCAAACAAACCCCTGTTCAACATTATAATTTTACAGAATTAAATTTTAACATCAAGTTGAATATTTGGTTATCGTATAACATGCAAAGAATGTGCCCGGCTTATAATATGTGATCGTAAACTTTAGTGCACACGTAAGTCTTACATAATATCTATGACCTTTGTAAAGTATATCAAGCTAATATGATGTAATACTTATTTGCAAAATAATAATAATAATTTTAGTAAGATTGGTTCAACAATAGAACTTTATATTTTGTAATCAAACTATGCATGCAACTATTGACTTGATTTATTAATTTATTAATTTAAATATCATAATTTATGATCTAATTATTTAATGTGAATATCTTAAATGCCTCTATGCTTTCCTCCATAGTAATATTCCTTCATCGAGTAATATTTTATGTTTGATCATTATTTTAATATATAGCTCATCAAAATAATATTTGTTCCTCAAGTAATCTCTTAGAAATATAGTAAAAAATACTTACTGAATAAGCTACACAAACAATATAGTGTCATGTAAATATATTTGCCCAGGAAATATATGGTTTCATATTATTTATGTTCAGCTTGGTTTTTATCTAAATAAATAATTTATTATACTTAAACAGTTAATATTTAACATAAAATGTCCCCAAAAATAAATACAGAAAATAACATTTGATTTACTAAACCAACGTTTCGTTGATGAAACACAAGGAACCTGCATGGCCGCAGACTTGTGACGTCACAGAAGTGCGAACAGGCCTTCTCTCCAGTAGCGTCAAGTACCTATTTTTAATGCTGGCAAAGATCCCAAGAAATCCGTGCAAGGGCAACGTGCTAACGCCATTGTTATAGTTGGTGATATAACCGCCATGTTCTAGTTTTGGGGTGTTATTGGCTTGTATACCATCTATTTTATCAAAAAAAGCTGACACAGGACGGGTTATGGAGAATATGACTTCAATGGAAAGCTTAAGAATACAGGCAACATGGTTGTACAAATGTGGGGGTGCATGTTTAATGTGATAAAACGCAATAACAATGACTTGAGGTGATTTGTACACTAGCACAAGGTGTACTGCAAGGAGACTCTCAATTGACCCTAGGGACGCATTCTTTGGTAGGTGTACGAATTGTATGAATCCTTTCCACGAAGCAAACCTTTCTCGGTGAGAGTCGATAAAATACTTAGACGTGTGTTGATTGTATTATTTTGTAGCAAGTAAAAAAAAACCCATCGCCCCATCGTCACCTCAAAAATCCATTTGGAACCATATTTCCCCTCCATAGGTCAAGTAGAAGGCATAGACAAATTTAATGTGACGTCTCCATAAGATTTATAAATGCCCGTATTTATAACATGGTTATGTGACCAAATGTTGCTTATTCTGTGTTGGAAATTCATGTTGTAAGAATACCAAGGTGAATCTTGAAATGAAGGAAAGAAAGGGCTTTTTGGACAGACGTCTGCGTGATTGACAAGATAAGCAAAGTCATTGTTGACAAAGGCAGCACCATTGAAGCCATACACGATGTGTGGGAGTATTATAGCTTTGTTTACGACCTTCATACACGTTCTGGAAGCTTGTTTCATGGTTATATTGATCCTTTTTGAAAATTAAACAAGAACTTTCAGGATGACCAGAAAGGTTTAAGTCCATATAAAAAGTTAGCTTGTATTCAAAATTATGATAAAAGGAAAAGGGTGAAACTCGATTTCAGCTCTAGCTATAAAAACCCTGGTCCTCCATACGCTGGATAACGCCCCGGTGGTTGGAGTCCACCGAACAGAGATCATATGGGTGATCTTACCAGCGAACTTCAGGATTATGGTCCGGGAAGCAATATGAACACCTTTGTATCTGGTTGACCTAAAAATTACGTTTACCAAGTTAACGTTGGTGGAAAAAACTACCAAAATAAAATGTGTGTGCATGATTTGTGGGATAATCATAAGCTACGGTATACACAATGATGTTAGTGTTGACATTTAGAAGGCGATGATCACTAAACAGACTGCAGAAAGGCTTATACAGATAGCGCACAGAATTGTAAGAACTGTTCTTGAGACTCTATGCACTATTTAGAGGACTAATATATACCGGCCAGTGTACACCGAACTGCGGATCACTGATGATTATATCATACTACCATATAGGTATCAAAGTCCTGGAGAATGCGCTTGCCTGTCATGAACATTATGGACAAGTTGAAACATCCAATTTTGGACATCAGTGGCTTCTCTCTTTTTGAAAAGTCATTTTGTCACTGATTTTATCCGTCAGTTGAACACAACGTGTGACAATAATTTTGGAAAAATAACCTGTTATTATGCCATATAGCAACCGGGATTTAAACAAAATGGGCCGGGAATCGTATCATTTTCTTCATTAGCTAGTTTTAAAAAGATGCCGACTGTAATAGCTCTCCGCAGATGATTATTCTTGGCGACTTGAAGCGTGAAGTCCATGAAGTGGTCTAGATCTTTTCATCAATGGATAGGTATATTAGAATCATGTACCTTACACAAAATATCTTCCACCAGGCTGAAGGAGCAAAGAGACATTTCCGTTAAAACCCTCTATTACGTATTGTTTAAAAATCCCAGGGTTAAGGCGCAGATGCAAAACTGAAAATTCTTGTGTTTCACAGGAGGCTTACACTGTCATCACAAGTAATCCCAACGGGTATATTTTGCACGATTTTAAGCAATGTAAACATTAATGGTTCAGGTATAGAACAAATATATTTCTCAAAAGTGTCGGATGCTGCATATGCCTACAACGCAAAGGCTATTAAATCACTAACACGTTCAAATTATAGATTATTTCGTATCCATGATTCACAATGTGTTAAAGAAGGCTCCTCTATCTTTTGCAATGCATCTTCTTAAATATGATTTGATAAGCCCGTTTCCGGTAATAGAAATTACGAGGAAATAACTGAACATATTTTGACAAACGAACACTCATTTTAACGGTTAGGAGGAAAAATAGTAGTTTTCCATGAAAAACAAATTTTCACACAGAGTTTTCAGTTTTCCATTGTTTGTCTAGTCACCATGGAAACCGTTACTATTGATGCATGGCTGTAAATCTCCAAATAAAATATATCTCTTTATTTAAAAATAATGACTCATTATTTATTTGTTGGCCTGAACACATCACAATTTTCCCTTTGGATTAATACCTCTCTTTGAATGCTGGTCATAACACATCTAAATTGAGATGCTAAACTGGGGAATTTTTTTTATTGGAATGTTGATATCGTTAATTCTCATTTAAATCAACAATATTGAGCATAATTAGAAAATTAAAAGGTTAAGTTGTTAAGTTCATGAAAATATGGTTTACTTTTTGTTTCGCGCATAATAAAATAATTTTTAAATAATGTTTTGGTATGTATTATAAGCTCAAAGACGATAAGATGATCTTAAAAATTGTAAAAAAAGAGTTATTTTAACTATCTAAGTTTGAGTTTTGGTGTTATTTTTTTTTCCAAATAATGGGTTTTGTTGTTCATTTTAGCAAATAGTAACACAATACAGATACATAGGTTAAACTACGTTTTGACTTTACCACTTAATATTGAGGATATGATATTTAAAATTAGTAATGTTTTGTGTACCCCATATATCTTTTCACATTATTACAAATAGAATAAGTTCAGTCAAGTTTCCATGCTGATAATAATTTTGAGGGAATGATATTTCAAAGTAACGTAATGAGTGAGATAATAACCTCACATAGCTGAACGGTCGGGGGTTCGACACCAGCTAGAGTTATAGCACTGAAGATAGGTCAGGACATGGACTGCTGAGTAGCCACATTGACGGAACGAGTTCCTTTACCCAAACACTTTCACTTGTCTCTAAACCCTACATCCCAGATAAATTAATATATTTCAATAAACTATATTAAACGAACCCCACAAATATTTGCCACTACCTACCCACTCCACCAAACCCATCTTGACACGTTAGGTCTACGGAACAGGGGTAGGTAAAATTACTAATTTTCATATAATATTAGAGGAGACTAAATGGTAATTAAATGGGGACCTAAATTTTGTTTTTGTTACTTTGTTACTGTCACTATAAATTTACTCAATTTCATATATTATTTATGTACTGTACCTACGGTGGTCTTCTTTAGTAAGGCCTTTGAAGTTTGTACTCCATTTTGGAATTTTTATATATTAATATATGTAATTATTTATTCTACTACAACTATTTATCAACTACTTTATCACTTAAAACACAAAACCATCCTCGTTTAGTGACAGACAAAACTTCAGCAAAGAGAATGAACAGTTTCCTAAAATTAAAACTAATGTTGCTTTACCATTTTAATGCCTGTTTTTTGATCTTAGCTTTTATATTGGTTGGGCTCCTGAAATGTAATTATTCTTTTTTTTCATACCCACAATACCATAAAATAAACTGCTTGCCTACAATAATATTCCGCTCTCTGTCATTTTATATTTTTCTTGTACCATTCATACGGTGGTCAAAGTGATGAGGGTGGAGGAAGGTGAAACGGAAGAGGATGCAACAGGGATGCTGTATGTCACCAGAGATTCTCAATATACACGGTGTAGAGTTGACGGGGAAAGCTCCAGTAGTAGGCGGAGAGCGACTAGAAACCATTAAGTACGTGGATCATCAAGCGGTGCTAGCAGATTAGGAAGAATAACTGCGGGAAATGGTCGATGTTATTATAAGATCGTGAAATAAATTTGGAATGAAGGTGAACATCGGTGAGATGAAGGTGATGAGAGATGGAAGGGAAGAAAGTAATGTTAACATTTCAATTGAAAAGAATAAATTAGAACAAGTAAGATCGTTAAAATATCTGTGAAATCTCGTGACTTGGAATGGAAATTGTAAAGAGGAATTTAAAAGAAGGATAGCTATTGGAAAGGGAGCATATGAAAGGCTAAGGAAGATTCCCAATTGAGCTAAGAAGGAGGTTTGCAAAGTGTTTCGTGTGAAGTGTGGTGACGTATGGATCTGAGAAGTGGACAATCAGAAAGAGAGAACAAAGCTATTTGGAGGGTTTTGAAATGTGGCTGAGTAGAAGAGTGGAGAAGGTGGAATGGATGGACAGGGTGAGGAATGAGGAGGTGTTGATGAGGGTAGGAGAAGAGAGGAACCTGATGGAGATGATAACAAAGAGAAGAACCTCTTGGTTGGGCCACACATTACGTAGGGATTGTTTATTGAAGGGGATCATGGAGGGTATGATAGAGGGAAAAAGAGGAAGTAGAAGGTTTGGAATGAGAACAGAAATCAAGAAAGGAAGATGCTACAAATAGTTGAAAGAAGACGCTCAGAACCTAGAAAAATGGACGATGTCGAGTGGATATGTTTCAGGACAGATCCACAGAATAAGAAAACGTTTAAAAACAACGCTAAGTTATTTCAAAATATATATTAAAGTTATAATTCTCACACTTTTTGAAATAATTTTAATTGTATGGATAGCTTAAACTGATAACAAAACAAAGATGAAAATAATGACCATGTGAATACGCGTTGGGTATTTTGTAGTGACTCTTTCATTGTCCAGTATATTACTAATAGTTGCTGTAATTGTTATGTAACGAGGTTATCTAATGAATTAAGTACCAAAACCTCAGCCTTAAACACGTGACGTCAGAGTGGGAGTCTCTCTAGACATCTTGTGCATCCAGCGTTTGAAGTAACGACACATTCTTCCCATCATTTTAATTTAGCACCCAACACTTTCTCAGAGATCAGGTTTCCTCTGAAGCCCTTCAAGGCCCTTTAATCTTAGCGCACACCGAGTCTCTATTCTTCCTTCAATCTTGTTTCTTAAGATATCTTTGAAGACTAGTCTTCTTTCTCCTGAAGGTGCTAAACTTGATATACCAGCGCCATTGAAGCGGCTGAGCCCATACAAGCTCCCTCCACATGTGTAATAAGAGGGTTATCATCCTCTTCCGGTGTTTCTTTTCATTCGATGCGAAACAAACATCAATGCTTTAAAATAACTCTTTTTTTACTGAGTTTTATCAGA
>CABFWB010006248.1:0-17717 GCA_902151455.1 Timema bartmani
ATGTCATTTATTTATTAATTATGAAATATTAGGCAGGTTGATGCATTTTATGGCTCTCTTGAAATAGACGGCCCCCTTTTATTGACCTTCTCATTAACGGGTGGGAGTGGCGAGCTTCGATGTGTAATGTTTCGAAAATACAGAACATTCCAGACCTTAAACTCATGGGCACTCACTCTTGTTATTTCCCTTTTTTTTTATATTATCTTTGTATTGATTGAGCCTCCTCGCCTGAGGATGGTTCAACTCTTAGCTCAGTAGACAGACATTCTTCCGACTGAGCTAAGGTGTCAGCTCTATTCTTATAAATGAGCTTAGAAAAGTTTGTATAACTTATAATTTTTGAATTTTATCAGTCTGTAGGGTTGTTTGTTTTGCGATAACTGTCCAATGCGTGAACTAATTTTAAATAAATTTAACAGGGACATTCCTTGAACATAGTTCAAACGTTATATATATATATATGTGTGTGTGTGTGTGATTTCCAATCTTGTTATCTGTTTCAATGCAACCTGCCTCGGTGGCTTAGTTAGCTAACGCGCTAGTCTCATATTGAATTAGACTGCCAAGGACTGATCGATAAAGGTTCAAATCTCACTCGGGTAAACTGAGGGTGGTTTTCCTTGTGGTTTTCCTCCCTCCCTCCACGCAAATGCGAGTTCACTTCAACTATGTTCAACTTTCCCAATTCCCAACCCACTAGCTTAATAATTAGCACTTAAATGTATAACCCGAACGGTTAGTAAGACTCAGTGCTAAGTACTATTATAATTGTTTCAATATTTAGCTCAATCAGACAGTTTTTTGTTAAATAGCTTTTCTGAAGGGATTTGAAATTATGATAATTTCAAATCAATCATTAAAATACCTAAAGAATATTTTTTTTAGATGTTGAGATGTTTTATTTCTAGAATGACTTCCCAGACCTCGTGAATAACAGTTATTCTCAATTAATCTTTCGTACTATTGAATATAGTATCAAGTTGTTTCTGTCTAACTTGTTCACCAATGGTACTATTATAGCTACTTCGAATCCAAGGAGAAATTATAGGAGATAGTATTTCAATTTGAGATCCAAAGTGAAATGTTAAAATTGCAGTAATGATAAGAATATGACAGTTCTTGGCATGCTTTGGATCAAGGGAGTGTTGTCTTTTGCTCACAGAACTACTAGTTTAGGAACTGTATCTTATTGAGAGCGGCTGACAATCCTAAAAAAATTTGAAACCAGAATAAATAAATATAATATATTTTCTGTTGTGATATGTCGACTTCACTGCATCTGGTTCAGGAAATGAAGTCCTGACTATCACACTAAGATCCGATACACTTTTATTGGTATTTCCTGCCATTGCCATGAGATATTGACTAAATATATACTTTAAAGTGGGAACTCTTATTATTACAATATTAAACTACTTTCTACTCAGATCCGAAAGGCTGGGGTTCAGATTCCAACTGTGGGTGTAATTTGTTTTAACATAAGCATTTTAAATTTTTCCTGCTTTCAAAATTGTCTCACGCATTTATTTAAATTTGGAATGCCCAAGGCTATTTTTTTAAATTAGATAATACAGTTAAACAATAGATGTATGGCACTCAAATATTCTCAAGGGGGAAAAATCAAAATAATTGGAGGCAATTTTAAAAGAGAAATGTGTAATTGTTTTCTAACCTAACATTAATTAGTACATTTACAATCACTTCCGAGTTAATTAAGATTGCAATGATGGGAAACTAATGTGCACTACACAATAATTATCATTGTTGAATGCTTTGTTTGGAAATAAATAAATACGTTGAGGTACAACTGATAATATTAAACACTTGAAGTAATAGTTTTAATGTGCATAGTTGAAATTATTAATGTCAAAATAATTGGAGGCAATTTTAAAAGAGAAATGTGTAATTATTTTCTAACCTAACATTAATTAGTACATTTACAATCACTTCCGAGTTATTTAAGATTGGATTGATGGGAAACTAATGTGCACTACACAATAATTATCATTGTTGAATGCCTTGTTTGGAAATAAATAAATACGTTGAGGTACAACTGATAATATTAAACACTGGAAAAAATAGTTTTAATGTGCATAGTTGAAATTAAATGAATTAAATGAAAATTAAATGAATTAAAAGATGTATCAATTGTTGCGGGCAAAATCACGACGGGTAAAAGCTAGTACGTTTATAAAAACATTTAAAAAAATTTCAAACACGTCTGATAATGTTTCGATATTTATTTACATTTCTAGTGAATTATGGATATAGAAAGAGTTAA
This sequence comes from Timema bartmani, assembly GCA_902151455.1. Classification (NCBI taxonomy): domain Eukaryota; kingdom Metazoa; phylum Arthropoda; class Insecta; order Phasmatodea; family Timematidae; genus Timema; species Timema bartmani. The sequence continues at coordinate 2,285 of CABFWB010006248.1, forward strand.
ATCATTTCTAATTATTATAAAAACATTAAAAATACATTTGTCTACACAAATTGTGTAGCGAATGGTTTCCTGTTTAACCACGTTATGCTCAATAAATATCAAATTGGTTGATATATCTATAACTTAAACCTGTATCGAATAAAAATTGGTTTGCCTTTGTTTAAGTTTTTAATATTGTAAAAATATAATTGTATTGTACATATTACATTATAATTTCAGGCTTTTTGGATGATAAGATGTTACTATCGGATGTCTACACAGGATACCCTGGGGATACAATACAAATGCTGCAAATTTTCTGCCGAAAAGTCCTCAAGCATCTGGGAAATTCTAACTAACCACAACTCTCAACACTACTGACCTCTTACAACGAGGATGGCAATTGAACTCTCTCTGAACCAGAACAGAAATTTAAACGTCATCACAAAATGCTTTGTTCGTTGATTGATGACCCTCTTCGTTGTAAGGGGTCAGTAGTGCATGGATATGTCATCTGGAGGGAAAGTCAGATTTTAAATTGAATTGAGTTAGTGCAGCCATTTCAATTATTAGAGTTTTCTAATGCACTGAGGATTATGGTTAACTGAGGTTTTTGTCATATTTAAATTATTTAAAAAAGTATTTTTCTGAAATCTTTATTGCGTTTTAAATCTAAAAGTAGTTATCCTAGAGATTGTGTGCAATGTTAATTCTAACTCGTTTTCACATGTATCCTACCCTCCAGATGCCATATCCATGCATTTACAGGAATACCACTTTATTTATTTTTTGTGAGCTGGGATATACTCAATACTTTGCCAAATTTAATCCCTTTAACCTAGTGTAAGTGCAATGTATTAACTTAGTAAATATTGTTTGGCAACGTTCAAGAACTCAACTATTCATATACGCCATTTACGGTTAAATTCAGAGTTGACTTATTACTTGGAAGCAAGGGCGATATAAACTGTGACTATATCATTTTTTCATGAACTCTATAAATTAATTACGTTTAAGATACTAACTTGTTTTAAACACAGGATAGAAAGTAGACATTATTTTCCTTGAAGATTTATTAGGTAGGATTGGTGGTTTTTTTATTCATACCGTCATCTTAAGGAACTATTATACTGAAATATGGGAAGTATGCTAGCCGGTTGAGCAGTATTGAACTGAAGAATGACAGTGACGACTTTCCTGCGTTCACAACAAACGTTCTCCTTGGAGGAAAATGATAAACTTAAAAGAAAGTCCAGCTTTCAGTGGATCACTTGAAATGTTGGTGAAGAGTGCTTTTATATTTCCATCCAAAATAAGTTTTTCACATATACATCCGTTTTCTACCAGAAGCTATAAGGACATTTTTAATGGGTGTTTTTCAATCAAAGCTACATATCACTATCGTGCTACTCATTCAAGACCATCGACCTTCTAATATTGCTCATCAATAAATAATGTAATGAAATCAAGTTAATTTTATCCAATATTTATACCAGGAATGATATATTAAAATTATTTAAATTTTCTTGGAAACATTATTAAGTTAACATTATCCAGCCATCCTAGACAAATACATTTTTCCCATCTTAGAAATCTCAAATTGACAAAACTTTTGTTTAAAGTACTTAATATTATCTATATTTGATCAATATACAATAAAAAAAATTCTTTGTTGACAATTTTTTTAATTATTACTGATAAATAACTATTATCTACCATTTATTTGATTCTTTTTCCAATAAAATTGTGATATGATTTTAATACTTTGTTTTATTATATGACTTCAGATAATATTATTGTAAATTTATAGATATTATTCAGCGCGCTATAGGCGGGTAATATATTTTAATGAAAACAAAACACATTAATATTATTACATGCCATGTTTATTTACACTTGTTTCCTTATTTTAATTTAATTGTAAATTATGTTTGTTTAATTATGTATTCTTCATTATTGACAGTGCTGTCCAGCGAAAAGGTGATAAGCGATTGTTGCCATGCTCAGATGTACCACAACAAGAAGTTAGTGAAGGAGAATGTTTGCTTGAATATATTAAACCCAATAGTCCCGTTTATTAAAAGAGTTGTGTATTTTAGAACCAGCCGAAACCAATTTAATTTAAACCATTAGATTTTACATTATATACAAATGGTAAATTGTCCACTTCTCTCTCTCAGTTGGTGATTTCACTCTAAAACATTTCTTAAAGTAAGCCTACATTCAAACTTTGAGGAAATGGTTGGTTCGAATAGTGATCTAAATCTAAAATACTTCAATGTTTAAAACATTTCTATTCAGAGATGATGGTCTCAAATTCTGATCTTAGTCACATCAATCAAGTTAAAACAATAATTATTTAAAATAATGTACTTGATTCAATATCTTACTTTTTCAGATAATTATTTGATTTAATTTTAGATTATTTAACATTTTGTATACACGGTCTTTTTTGTGAAATTGTATTTGATATTTCTACTCACTGATTCTTTTAATATATTTTACAAGAATTTATCTTAGTGGCCCACTAGCCAATGATGAACTGCGAAACTTGAGACATCAATAACTACACATTGATTTCCCAAATTATAATTATGATTGACTTTGAATAGGGATTTGACTAATATTTTGTATTCAATAAACTTTCTCAGAATTAATTCCTACAAGATGGATCTACAGTGAAAAACAAGTGAACGATCGTTGATGAAGTATATGGGTGTCCTACTGCCGAAATGATAAAAAAATTAATTAAACCAACATAGCAATGACCAAAATATTAGCAAGAAATTCTAAATCATCTTATGAAGTATGATTCAAGGACCTAAGTTTTATCAAGATGGAGATAGAGGATTGGTAAATCACCCTCAAAGCATAAAGCCAGGATATGAACTCAGTTTCTCCATCTGCGGCGACCAAGAGCTAAGAGGTTCTATTACAAAATGATCACCTACCCCTTTAGATGTTTATTATTAAAGTTCTCAGTACAAGTCCATTTTAGCAGACATGCCTCTCCAAATTAAAATTAATTTATACCAGCACCAGTAGGAATATCATTAAATACGTTGCCTACTTTGGTGGCCGCACGGTCTAAGACATCACTCTAGCAAAATACTAGATTTATGATGACAGGGAGATCGAGGTTTGAATCCCAGTCATGATTACAAGGAATAGTTTTTAAAAAAAATCACTTTACCCCCATGCAAATTCGGATAAAATTCCTCCAAATTCAATCTTATTCACCTTTCAACACATTAGCGTGATTATGCTTATAGCCTGAACAGGTATTAGGACGTGGTGCTAAAATAAAATACGTCAGTCTTATGTTATCTTGTTTACTGGTGACGGGGAAGTTATTTAATATGTCATTCCAGTGTACTGAGTTAGTTTTCACCCCTAAATGGTGCACCACATCCCCACTTAAATATAGGTACTTGTCGAAAATTATACCCTTCTCATCCACATTATTTTAGACTAGTAATATATGGAGCATATAAACTGAAAATATAAAAACCAGCTTTACGAGTGGTTCCAGTCATAATGCCCAACACAGGTGAATAAATTGATTGATAGGGGAGCTTTTATTTTAGCAACGCATTCAACTAACTATCCATGTTATAAGAACTTTATTTGCTACACGAACGAATAAAGATATACAGAATCTGTGTTTACATAATTTAATGCTGGTGTACAAATTAAAGTGTAAGAGATAACATAGCCAGTGAAATTAATGATGTCTAATAAGATTAAGGTGGGAATGTAGGAAACTCAAATGAAGAGCGGTGTGTTTTCAGTTTTTATTGCAAAACATTTTTTTGGACAAAATAAACATAAAATATGGCTTCAGTACAAACTATAGAGATAATTTTCTTCACATGGTGATATCACCTGTTGTTGAATATGGCCTAAACATAATGATATTAGATGAGAAACTTTTTAAATGAAAAGAAAAATTTCTCATAAAATTATAACGCATCTTTGACACATATACAACAATTGTTGATATCATCTTGAGAAGAAAATTACACTTAATCTCTGTACTGAAGACATTTTTATTAATCTATTTTGGTTATTTTGATAAAAAAAAGGTAATAATACTATCTTTAACTTGCGTTTCGTAAATACCCAAATTTAAGCAACACGTTTAAAATGAGTAGCTCTAAAAAGATTACTTCAGACTAATTCACTCAGGCAATTACGTTGTGCGGGGTTCTACACATACATTCATTAGATATGTTTTAAACCTTCAATAACTAGTGGGGGATTGCCCCAACTAGAGATTCAGGGAAGGTTTTTAATACTATATCACAAATGAAGCCATTTAATTATTTCTGTAAAATATTTTATGTCGTAGTTTTGTGAATTTTCTTCAACTCCTAAAAGTTACTAGACTAGGCTTTGAGGAAGAAGACACACATGACACATATGATATAAATATTAAGTTTTTTTTTAGCATAGTGTCTTATTAGTTTTAGTTATACGCCTATGCACTAATTATGCTAATGGTTTAGAGTAAGTGGAAACCCGTTCAGGAGAAACCACCCGACCAGGGTCGAACTTCGTTCTCCCTGTCATTGGCAGTCTAATCTGTTGCGATTGTGATGTCTTAGACCATGCGGCCAATGAAGCAGGCTTAAGATTAGTTAAAGAAAGGATTTGAATTCCCTAAACACCTCCGTTTATCGATCCGCAACTGGTACATCATTTTAACAAAAAAGACTGGGAAAATAAGTATTTATAAAAACTGTATCTTTAGTGGGTCGACTTCTATAACGTTTAAATGCCTTGCAAATATTCAGCTTTCTTGCAATGTTGAAATAGCTCACTGTTATTTTAAAATCTTGATCCACAACAGAGTGAAGTTACCGACAGTGATCTATGCTTATATTTTTAGTTGACAATTCAAAAAAAAATTGAGGATGTAAAATTAAAATTTATTCAACAACATTTTTGGCAAATTATATTAGTATATGACCAATGTGAAGGGTGTAGGAGATTATAAACAGCTTTCCGCAAAATATACGGACATTTGTAGGTGATCACTATATGAAATTTAAAGTAATTCGAAGATTATTATTGTAGTTTTGAGTCGCCTCTTGATTATAGTAGTGTGAGTATTTCTACTATAGAGGCGGTCGGTGTTCTTATTGTGATTTTGGAAAAACTTTTAAAAAATCTCACGTTATTTTAACATCCAATTAAATCTCAAATCAAATTAGCTATCATTTGCAATAGTTTCAAGACGCGTTTTATGAAAGTTAAACGCGAAGTTGAGTTAAGCTCTCCAGGACTTTCGGGCAAATCCACATACACCCGGTCTTTCCCGAAAGTCTTGATCAGAATTTTCAGCTGAGAGATGTTAACAAAGGCCGGTTGTGACAGGAATACGCTGAGTGTGATGTCTGTGATTCCAGGGACGTCCATAAGAGCCGGTAAGGTGTCCACGGCAAATGTCACCGGTTGAGTCACATTGTTGCGAGTGAGAGCGTCTTTCATTTGGATGATGTGTTCTGCTTCCTACTTGCCTCGGACGATGACCGATGCCGCGTAGATTAGCGTCCATCCGAGGGAGAGTGTGGCTTCAGGGAGATTACGTGTTAACAGAGAGAGGAATTTGTCTGCATCTAGAGGACTGATGATGCTGTTCACAAGACTTTGAGGATGTATGCGTTTAGCCACAAGGGGAGATTCAACTGGAAACATGATGCAATTGATTATTCCTTAAATTAGTCTACAATTTGAAAAATTGATTATTGTATAAACTATATTTTGAGGTGGTTGTACAAACGTAGAATATTATCCAAGGCAGTAAACTCAGTTAGTATCTCGTCTACTTATCAAGCTAAGGTTCCCGGTTTTTATTCTCAGCATTGTTGAAGAATTTATCATTGGAGGAATGTGGGTGCATTCCTCAATTCCTATCCCCTTTCACAGGGATAAATTAATGGCTGGGGGCTGTGTCTGTTCTAGATTCAAGTCAGTTTATAGCTCGTATGCTTATATAATCAATCGGTTCAGAAAGTTTAATTTTAATACCCAATATAAATTAATAAATATAGCGCATTATATAATATATAATTTCCATTTCGGACTATTATATTACGAGAAAACTACAGAAACTATTTTTGCAAAGAAATACTCTTATTAAAGGTTAGAGTTCCAGAATGTTGGTAAAAATAGTAACTTCCAATGAAAGCACGATTTTCCTGAAGAATTTCCAGCTTTACTGCTATGTGTGTCAATTGGCTAATCTGTACCATCACTATTTGCTTACATCACCTTGAAAACCTTGATTTATATATAGTTGTATGCGTATCGATAAATAAAATATTTTTATTTGTATTCATCAAATTTGCTAAGAAATATAAGGTAGTATGTTATATTCCTACATGCCTTTACAGAGTGTGATACAGCTTCTGCTGTATTCAGGAAATATAAGATACCTGCCAAAATTATCGAATAAAATAAATGGTACGGCGCACCGCACAGACTTTCTCTCTCTTTCTATAAACTCGTAAGATTTCTGAACGGAATAATGTACATTGTATCATCACCACTCCACATAAGAGCACGCATAAAATAATATACAATGCTATATAATCAATGAGAAAAGAGGCGCATCTTTGTCCACCTAAGAGCATTTCAAACAGTTTAATGTCTTCCACAAGGGTCAACACTTCGTATTAAAATTTCGATTTCTGGTTAAAATTTTAACATTTTATAAGGTGTTGCAGATCTTCAAGTCATCGCATTGATATTTAATTATTCATTTATACATTTTGACCAATAAAAAATGTAAATATTGACTATTGAGTCTAAAATGGAGATAGATCATTGCTATGCAAACATTTCTCCTAAGAGATTTAAGGAAAAATAACATACTTTTTTAGATACTTATATTTAATTACTCTATGGCATTGGAGAATTATTGCGTTAAGACTTAAGTAGTATATGTTTACAACTAAAGCTCACAAAATTGTATTAATATATTTGCAAATATCTCAGAAACTGCTGCTTTTATAAAAATATATGTCAAATAAAAGTTTTTTATTTCTAATAGTCCTACAATTTTGCAATGATAAGTTGTTTAGTTTCTCCAATAGTTGTGGAGATACGGAAATTAACGCTTCTGTAAAGTACCCTAAAAATCATTTTCATAGGAAAATGAAAATAGCCAGTTTATTTATAATCTTAATCAACGCCTAGATACGAATTTTAATCAAAATCGTTTGAGCAGATTTTGAGAAAACCAAATTTTTCTCTTTTCGCCCTTCAGTAAACTACCCTTAATTTTAAGTTTTTATAGACACACAGACAGACGGCATTGCAAAGACTATTTTTTAGGGTTCGGGGGGTCATGAGACGTCGACATCCATCAACATTTCAGGTTAGTTTTTTTTTACGGTCGCAATACTTAAACTTTAATGTCCAAAAAGTTAAAAAAATTCATATAATTGCGTATAGATTGAAAGTTATTGATTTTATAAAAATATGTTTCGGATAAAATATCTGTATTATAAATATATATACATATTTGTAATGCTAAGTAATTTCATATCTCAAATAGTTTCGGAGCTATTATAAAAAATGTTAATTTACGCATCAGACCGGAGCCCTTAAAGCCATTTTGCCGAAATATTGAGAGTAGCCATTTTGTTTGGAATATTTATTAATGTTCATAAATGAAATTTAATCAAAATCGTTAGAGCCGATTTTGAGAAAATCGACTTTTTCTCTTTTTGCCCTTCAGTAAACTACCCTTAATTTTAAGTTTTAATAGACACACAGACAGACGGCATTGCAAAGACTATTTTTTAGGGTTCGGGGGGTCATGAGACGTCGACATCCATCAACATTTCAGGTTAGTTTTTTTTACGATCGCAATACTTAAGCTTTAATGTCCAAAAAGCTAAAAATATATATATAATTGCGTATAGATTGAAAATTATTGATTTTATAAAAATATGTTTCGAATAAAATATTTGTATTATAAATATATATACATATTTGTAATGCTAAGTAATTTCATATCTCAAATAGTTTCGGAGCTATTATAAAAAATGTTAATTTACGCATCAGACCGGAGCCCTTAAAGCCATTTTGCCGAAATATTGAGAGTAGCCATTTTGTTTGGAATATTTATTAATGTTCATAAATGAAATTTAATCAAAATCGTTAGAGCCGATTTTGAGAAAATCGACTTTTTCTCTTTTTGCCCTTCAGTAAACTACCCTTAATTTTAAGTTTTAATAGACACACAGACAGACGGCATTGCAAAGACTATTTTTTAGGGTTCGGGGGGTCATGAGACGTCGAAATCCATCAACATTTCAGGTTAGTTTTTTTTACGATCGCAATACTTAAGCTTTAATGTCCAAAAAGCTAAAAATATATATATAATTGCGTATAGATTGAAAATTATTGATTTTATAAAAATATGTTTCGAATAAAATATTTGTATTATAAATATATATACATATTTGTAATGCTAAGTAATTTCATATCTCAAATAGTTTCGGAGCTATTATAAAAAATGTTAATTTACGCATCAGACCGGAGCCCTTAAAGCCATTTTGCCGAAATATTGAGAGTAGCCATTTTGTTTGGAATATTTATTAATGTTCATAAATGAAATTTAATCAAAATCGTTAGAGCCGATTTTGAGAAAATCGACTTTTTCTCTTTTTGCCCTTCAGTAAACTACCCTTAATTTTAAGTTTTAATAGACACACAGACAGACGGCATTGCAAAGACTATTTTTTAGGGTTCGGGGGGTCATGAGACGTCGAAATCCATCAACATTTCAGGTTAGTTTTTTTTACGATCGCAATACTTAAGCTTTAATGTCCAAAAAGCTAAAAATATATATATAATTGCGTATAGATTGAAAATTATTGATTTTATAAAAATATGTTTCGAATAAAATATTTGTATTATAAATATATATACATATTTGTAATGCTAAGTAATTTCATATCTCAAATAGTTTCGGAGCTATTATAAAAAATGTTAATTTACGCATCAGACCGGAGCCCTTAAAGCCATTTTGCCGAAATATTGAGAGTAGCCATTTTGTTTGGAATATTTATTAATGTTCATAAATGAAATTTAATCAAAATCGTTAGAGCCGATTTTGAGAAAATCGACTTTTTCTCTTTTTTCCCTTCAGTAAACTACCCTTAATTTTAGGGGTAGATATCCAATTCCAAAAACCCCTCGGGGCAACCCTATGAAAACCCTAGATATCAAGTTTCAGCTCAATCGGTAAAATAGTTTAGGCTCTAGTTGGAGGTACAGACAGACAGACAGACAGACAGACAGACAGACAGACATTCAAAAACCACTTTTTCGGATTCAGGAAGTCATGAAACGTCAAAATTCATCAAAATCTCGAGTTCGATTTTTTTGACGATCACCATACTTTCTCTACCTGTAAGATAGAGAGAAAGTAAAACAGCTCTAAGAAATATTTTCAAATATGAACTGCTTCTCCTGGTGTAATTGTAAAAGCATAATATAGAGTTTTTCTTATTTTCGCTATAGGGCGCTAATAATAATAATAATAATAATAATAATAATAATAATAATAATAATAATAATAATAATACTTCATTAAACAACTATCGTTTCATCTGCCTCAGAATAGAGATCGCCCAAGATAATAAACTATTTTCTCCTCTATCTCAAACAGAGAATGCTGTCTGACAGCACAGTTTTCGAGTGTATTAAAAAGTGCAAATTTGGTTTGGCAATAAGAAACCTCCTGAAATATTTGCTATAATAAAGGACGCTAAATGACCTTTTACCAGTGCTTTAGAAATATCTTCCTGCCCCAAATCTACTATTGAAGTCAGTTTTTTCAAGTTCTGCAAAGGCTGTGGACAATTATGTACATAGATACCATAAAGCAGGCTTTAACTGTACACATAGCTGATTTTCTTAAATTCCGGTCTGACTTGCTTACAAAAACAATATGATGAATAAATCAATCATATCTCCGATTCATATTTCTGGGCACATCAACAAACAAGAAGCGAGTATACTGAGGGTCATTTCTACTAAATTATTTCCCACTTCACCCCATGAAAATGCGAGTACATTTCCTCACCATTCTTACAACAATAGTATAATTAGTAGCCTACTTACATGTATAGCCAAATAAGTGGTTAAACGCGGCTAAAAAAAAAACTTATCTCCTTTGGTAACTATTAGGGAATAGTTTTTGCTGGTGGTTAATTTACTAAGCATGTGTCAAGCGTTCATCTAGATTTTTTTATAAGTTTTGACATATTTTTATATAACTAACACTAAAATAATATTAGTAGCAGGCCACTACTATTTTACCACCAATATCCTTTTCCTAACACACCCTTGAAATAACTAGAAATGCTCTTAAAATTTTGTGTATGATTTCAAACTTTTCATAGCTATAAATTAATGTTTTTAGTAAGGAAGTGTGTTGACAGAATGATTAGAGAGAGCGTAATAAACCTACCTATATAAGCTACAAATTTCATATATGTGGGTTGTACTTTTATTTAATTCTTTCCTCTTGTTTGGATTCCTTAAGTAAGATCTTAGAGGTAATAGTAAAAATGTCTTCCCTATTTTCTTGGACCATATTTACCCGGCTTTTTTCTGGAAATGTAATTTGTTTTTCAATACCATATTGAATGTAGGGAAATAAAGGCATTTAAAATGAAGACAGAGCTAATTTTACAATCGTAAGTCTCACAAGCTAACTCTTGAAGTTAAACATTAAAATACTAGTTAACTAATATTTAGTTAATGGCATAATACAAAATTAAAACTGTAGTAAAAGAAAAAACCTGACATTAAGTTTGTATTATATGAGGACCCACCATTTAAGGGGCGTCTAAAAGATCCCATGGGGAGTTCCAGCCCACCCTTTTCCCCCCTTGATAATATGCGTGTAACTTGAATAGGTTGATCGAAAAATAGAATAGTCCCTCCAACATAGATAGTGGCAATTTTTTTACACACTGCTAGATAGTTTTAATTAATAACTTTTGGAGTTTCTGATTTGCACTGATCCACTTTTAAGTCAATGTATGTCTTGAATAGTAACTATAAGTCATGAGTTGCTTGTTAAAACATACTTTTTCAATCATATTTCATATAATATTGATCTATTCTTCAACAGCCTCCATCTATTTAAAGTATAGTTTTCAACCGACAGATTTAGCGACTGCCACTTTAATCCAAAATTCTTTTAGACTCGTGTTAGATCTTCTGGCATGGGGTTGGGTCATTATAGGTATCTTCTTGAAGGAAAGTATTCCCTTTATTCCCATATTGACATCTGCTTCTAGCATCAAATCTTTGTCTGAAACAATACGTATATTATTAAACACAACATATAAACTAACAGGCTTTCTATCGCAATCAATATTAACATTTAATTCAGGTGTTGACCATAATTTTTTATTCCTTTGATAAAAATATATAGAGTAGCTATATACAACAAATTAATTTTATATTGCGATTTTTTTTTTCAAATTGTACCATGAAAAAAAATGTTCAAATTTTTGTTGAAGAAAAAAATATATATCAATCATTGATAAAAAATGAAAAGGGTCAAATTTATATCTATTTATGATTAGTTCGATTGATCAAGGATTTAATTAACAACGATAGCTGGGCCCTTGGTATAGTGGTCAACGCACCTGGCTACCAGCTTAAAAGTTCTTGGTTCAATTCCCAGCTGATACCACGAGAATTTTTACCAAAAAAGGGGTTAATTCTAAAGGTCATCAGCCTCAGAATGATTAGGCTTGTGTCAGATTTAAATGTTTAAACTGGTTCCACACCCTCATATTCACTACCACCATCATATCATTGGGATATTGAAAGAGCCTCTACTTAAAGAATGTACTGTAATTACAACTATTACTCCAAGTGTTTAATATTATCAGTTGCACCACCAAGTATTTATTTATTTCTAAACAAGGCACGCAATAATAATAATTATTGTGTAGTGCACTTCAATTTTCCATCAAGATAATCTCAAATAACTCGGAAATTATTGAAAATGTACTAATTAATGTCAGGTTAGAAAATAATTACACATTTATCTTTTAAAATTGCCCCCACTTATTTAGTTTTTTCCCCCCTTGAGAATAATTGTTTGCCAGAATATATTGTTTAAATGTATTATCCGATTAAAAAACACTGCCTTAGCCGTGCCAATTTTAAATAAATGCATGAGCATTTTTTACAAGAATCAAAAATTTAAAATGCGTATGTTAAAACAAAATACACCCACAGTTGGAACTTGAACCTCAGCCTTCCGGATCTGAGTTGAAAGTATTTTAATATTGGAATAGTAAGGGGTCCCACTTTAAAGTGTATACTTATCCAAGATATCGTGGCAATGGCAAAAAACTTCAATAAAAGTGTATCGGATTATCATGTAATAGTCAGGATTTTGATTCCCGAACCAGATGCAATGAGCAATGAGTCACGACACCAAATATATTACTTTTATTTACTCTGGCTTCTAACTCTTTAAGGATTACCAGCCACTTTCCATAAGAATACCGTTTCCAAACTAGAAGTTTTGTGAGCTAAGAAAAACAATACCTTGATTTAAAACATGCCAAGAACTGTCATATTCTTATCATTACTGCAAATTTAAGATTTCAAATTGAAATACTGTCTCCTATAATTTCTCCTTGCATTCGAAGTAGTTATAATATTCCATTGGTGAACAAGTTAGACAAAAGATAACTTGATACTATATTCAATAGTACATCGTATTAATTGAGAATAACTGTTGTTCACAAGGTTTGGGAAGTCAGTCTCGAAATAAAACATGTCAGAATCTAAAAAATATGCATTACATAATTGATTTATTGCTTAGAAATTATTATAAATTCAAATTCAGAAAAGCTTTTTAATAAAAAACTGTCTAATCGAGCTAAATATTGAATCAATTATAATAGTACTTAGCACCAAGTCTTACTAATAGTTATGGTTATATGCTTAAGTATTAATTAATCTAGTGGGCTAGGAATTGGGAAGGTTGAATATAAAAGAAATTAGCCTGTATCTGCATGGGAGGAGAGTGAAAAACCATTTAGGAAAGACCACGCTCAGTTCACCCGAGCGAGATTCGAACCTCGATCTCCCCTTCCTTGGGGGTCTAGCTTAATACGAAACTAGTCCCTTAGCTAACTACGCCACCGAAGTGGGTAGTATTGGAACAGAAAATAAGACTGAAAATTAGATATATATTTCGTTCGAACTAGGTCCAAGGAATGTTCTTGTTAAATTTCTTTAAAATTCGTTTACGAATTTGTCAGTTATCGCAGAACAAACAACCCTGCAGACATATGGACAGGCAAAGTTCCAAAATTATGAAGTTAAAAAAACTTTTTTACATTCATTTATAGTAATCGATCTGACACCTTAGCTCAGTTTGTAGCGTGTCTGTCTAAAGCGCTAAAAGTTCCAGCTTCGATTCACGGCATGGCCAAAAACATTGTCAGTAGTGAAATGTGGGTTTACACTTTCACAGCGATGAAATAACGGCAGGGGACTGGATTTTGTGTCCGTCCTACTCTTCGGTTAGCTTATAATGCACATAAATCGACGACAGGCTGGTAATGGTAAGTATATGGCTTGAAAAAAAAAATCTACCCAGGCCACAGTTTGGAAATATTAATAGATGTAAGGTAAATTAAAAATAATAAGCCTAATTGGTAACGTGCCATTATCTTAGATAATTTCTTAAGTGGCTACTAACTAATGATCCATTTGAAGGTGCATTTTCTTAATAACAACAATTTTGCTATTGTGTAACTGTCGTATTTTGTTTATATAAGATTTTAGTAAAGGCCTCCTTCCCTCATTTAACGCAGACAACCGCTTGTTGAGAATCTTGCAAACATCCGCTCTTATAAGATATTGAATGGAGGAACAACCACAAAATGTAGTCGTATTCCATGGCAAACTAGTGTTATGTGTTTCTACTTCATACTTGGTAAGTACTGTACATCCATGATTGTATGGAAATATTCAAAATAATCAAACCTTATACAAGTAAACGAAATTAATTGTCTTAAGATCCCGATTCGGCGTGGTTTTGAAAGTTTATCCTTATTAATTTGTTCAGCAATTAAGCATTACATACACATTATAAATATAGATCCTACAGGAGAGTTTCTGTCGCTATCATACTTATTAAAGCACCACTGAATAGATTAGGATTAGTAATTTTTATTCTATGTGGCACCTTTAGAAGAAATATTTAAGTTATTGAACAATGAGTTAATTATTTAGAGGATCAAGCAGGGACGTTAGAAAAAATTGATAGTTTTTATACATTATATCTTAAGCCACTAGAACAGTTACTCTCCATAGTTATAAAGTACTATTGATTAGACTTCCATTTGTTTATATTTATATTTGACTCCAAGAGAAAACATCAACTTCAAATACAAAGAGTTGAATTGAGTTTTATTGATTAAAAGACAGAATACATACATTTTCATAGATAACACAATAACACAAATATCAACAACACTAAAAAAATATTTTTGACAAATAACTAAATAACACAGATATAATTAACTATGATTTGTAAAGTTAAAATATAGCAGCATGGGCTATAACCTGGCCCCAAAGAAGTTCCAAGACAGATAGAAAATACAATACAATGTGTAGTTGTGGAATTCTGACTATATTTCAACTTTAAATTAAAATATAAATTGTAGTTTAATTTGTTTATTGTTTCAAATTTACATTAGATGGTGAGTAGTGTTTCTGTGGCATTAAAATTACTCACTAGGACTAGCACAGAATAAAAATAAATGGTACGTAACTCCACACAAACTTTCTCGTGAAATTGTTTAAAAATGAAGATATTTACTAAAAACTCGTAACATATGTGAAATGAAATGATATTCAATAGCAAATCCAATAATAAATTGCACTATTCTTATATAAAACATTTTTTATTCCAGTCTTAAATTTTATAATTTTATTTTTATTGAATTAATGTTCTCGTTTGTATGTTTGGCCCGATAAAAAAATCAATTTTGGGTCAACAAGAATCAACACTTCGTATTATAATTTCGACTTTCGGTTAAAATTTTCGATATTTTATTAGTTGTTGCACATCTTCATGTCATCGCATTGCTATTAAATTCCTCATTCATAAATTTTGACCAAAAAAATATAAATACTAACTATTGAGTCTAAAATGAAGGAGATAGATCATTGCTGTACAAACATCTCTCCTAAGAGGTTTAAGGAAAAATAAAAAACATTTTGAGAGACTTACTTATTACTTTCTCTCTATCTTACAGGTAGAGAAAGTATGGTGATCGTCAAAAAAATCGAACTCGAGATTTTGATGAATTTTGACGTTTCATGACTTCCTGAATCCGAAAAAGTGGTTTTTGAATTTCCGTCTGTCTGTCTGTCTGTCTGT
>CABFWB010006249.1:14169-35237 GCA_902151455.1 Timema bartmani
GCGCCCTCTAGTGTCCAAAACCCGCCCACCACGCTCATACCCGCGGGATAGCAGCAGTAGCCGTAGAGAGAAACTTTGGCGATTTTTTCCTCCGATCCTCCCCGCCAACCTTTCACGCAATATTTGATGAAAACGTATGACGTAGCGTCCCTCCACCTCCCCTCCTTAACCCCCTCATCAACCGGCCCTCGTCGTGTTTGACTTCTTGTTCATTAGTGTCGCCGGGACAACCTAGTCGTACTTAGCATGGCGACTGCAGGACACGCTTGTAAATAACACTGGACGAAAGATACCAAAAAAAAAACCGGGTAATGGACACAGCATAAAAACTGGTAGCCGTTCTCGATTAAGTGCCCCTTCCCCCCTCCCTACCGGGGGATATCCAAGAGCTGGAGGGAGCGGAAGGAGGGAGGGGGGGGATAGATTAATAATTAAGAACATAATTTGTCACGAGAAACTGTTAAAGCTCTAAAATAGTCGAGCAGAATTCATAAACTCCATAAACCAAAAGGGCTTGTAGCAATACTGGTTGGAGTAGTCCAGAAGTAGGAGAACAAACTGGGGAGGGGGGAAATACAAATTACAATACAAAGTGTGTTGTAACCACACCCCACACACCCACCCCTCATATTAAATGGAATAGGCCTAATTCTATTAGCAAAAATCCATTCTACCATTCAGTTACCTTTTGTTTCCCGGGCCTTTAGCTCTTAGTAATTAACCAAAATACGTGTATTTTGGGAATTTTCATAGTGGAAAACTTCAACTTTTAATCTCTGTTTATAATTATTCTATATTTGTTTAAGGTCATAAAAAATAAGTTTGTGTTAGTTCCAGTTAACACTGAAATTGTGTACTATTGAGGGTTTTATTACCGTCTCTGTGGTGTAGTGGTCAAGTCACCTGGATATGAACCTAGGGGTCCTAGGTCTGCTTCCCGGCTGGTACCTTGGATATTTTTCCTGAAAGGGGAATTACTCCAACGGTCAACAGGGTTTGGTTAGCTAGACTTAAGTTAGGTTTAAGTGTTTCCTCTGGTTCCACACCCTCATACTCACTATCACTATCATAGGCGCAGCAATTTTTTACGAACACTTCATCTTGGAGGGTGGGACAAATAATATTTGGATTTAAGTTTCCAAATTTCCGAACTGATAAAGTAAAAATTAAACAATTTTTAGATAAATGACACTCATTGTGTCTGATATAATCGAATTTTCAAAGTCACACATTCAAGTAAAAAATAACTTTATGTATCCAAGTCTTAGCTTTTCATTGATTATGATTATATCTTAGTCAATGGTTTTTTCAACTTTTTCGCGATCACTTTGAAAGAGTAGTTTTTGCTATCGCCAAAAAAAAAAAATCTATCTTGCGGTTTTGATGGATGTTCNTTTTTTTTTTTAAATTCCGTTGGTTTGTTACTGTGGAATGCCGCGTTCACCGATAATCCAGAGCAGAACAGAAACGTGGCCACGTGACTAGCTCTAAACCAATCACATGATTTCCGCCTCATCAGCGCAAGCTGTTTTGCTAAAATTCAACTCATCTATAATTGGTCCGCTCTGTTTGAGATATCCGACACGGGAGAGCCAATCAAATCTCTAGACCGGAGGTCGGAAACAAGTCGATCTCACAGCAAATTATTTTCAGTCGATCGCGTAAGAAAACTACATCATCACGAAATGGCAAGCTTGCCTTGCATTATTCCACTATGGTGCAGCCTACAGAATAAGATAGGGCCATAGTGTAATCCATCAAGGTAAGACTTCTATCTTTCAAGGTAAACGGAGGGTACATTTGATTTATTTTACGTATTTTTTTATAAGGACAGTAGAGACAGTATTGGAGGACATATTGAATTTAAGGAATAAAAACAAGATGTATAGAAAAAAATGATTAAGAGTAGTAGAGTGTAGAAACGAAGTTTGATCGTGAAACATTTGATTAATGTAAAAGTTGATAGGGGGCAAAAAAGTTGGCAGACTTCTACTTTATACCAACCATTTCCTATCAGTGCACATGTGCATTTGAAGGCGCATGCGCTGTGGAGCTAGAAGCAAGCAGACAGCTTCGCTGTCTTCTGTGAAAATATTTGAAATGAACTGTTAAATGGGGAAGAGTGTGAGTATTGATGTTGCAGGACACAACGTTATAATTTGGAAAACATACATCGTGACAATGATCTAGAATATTTGTTTATACACTAGACAACAACATATTTTGATAATCAGCCGTTTTAAGTTTGCGTTGCAAAGCATCATGGGACATCATTTAGCGTGTGAACTGCTGCGACACTCGAGAATATTCTGCTCTCTATTTTTGGCGAACGTGGGAGTCAAGCTTTACTGAAACTAGATCCGAAACTGTTTTACCAATCGGGCTAGCTTGGGTTTCCATAAGGTTCCTCCGATGGGTTTTCTGAATTAGATACCCAACCCAAAAATTAAGGATGGTTTACTTAAAAAGGGTGTCTACTGATTTGGACAAACCAAAATTAGTGACTTTTTGATTACCTTTTATGACCACAAGATTTCTTCGGTAAACGAGTGAACATTATATAATACATAAATAGGCATAGTGCACTCACACGCAACATTAAACTTTAACTAGATGGCGAACGTTAACCTTGTATTTGGTATCATGGTAAAAACAATCAGGCGGTTAGCGCATGGCATTATGGGTAGTGGGTAACTGACATTCGACGAGTTTGCGTTGTTACGATGCGCGGGAAATTCAAACAACGATATTTTCGTGACTTTTTGATTAAATTATTGAAAATTCGTGACTTTTCAGGGACTTTCGTGACTTTTTTTAAAATTATTAACTTTTTCGTGACTTTGGTGACTTTCATGACCCAGTAGACACCCTGTTAAAGATGAAAAGAGAAAAAAAAACTTATTTTTTCAAAATTGGCTCCAAAGATGTTGATTAAAATTCATATCCAAGCACTGTTTGGCATTACAAATAAAATGGTGACCCTCCATTTCCATTTAAAATTACTTTGAGTGTACTTTTCCCCAGCGGAAAGTTACACTTATGACCATATCTCTGCAACCATTGGAGATACAAAATATCTGAAAGTTGCAAAAATGTAGGCCAATTTAAAATAACAAACTTTTATTTGAAATATATATTTATAAAACCAACAATTTCCGAACTATAAGAAAACATAACTTTTTTAATTAAGGTCTGCTGAATGGAAAATTGATTATTATACTCTTTGGTGAGGTGAGATGTTCCCCTTGGCTCTCTGTTTCTGTAATGGTGCATATAATTTCATATATGCTCTTTGGTAGAATGTGATGCTCTTTTCTCAACTTCGTTTCGTTACATTGTATTTTTTTTTTCTTTCCACATATCTTGCGAGTTTTATGTCAACTTCTCCATTTTTTAGGTAAAGAATAAAGCTTGGCTGTGCAGTGCACCGCACCGTTTATTTTAAATCGTTTCACCTTCTTAATGCCCGTCTTCTTTTCTTTGTTCCAGTGGGGTGAAGAACGAACGAGACGACCATTGACGAAAGAGTTCGTCACCACCACCCCCCACCCGGAGAATGAAGGGTTGGTTCGACGCTTTCCGTAATGATGGCGGTCCGACGCTGTACAGCTACAGCAACCGCACGCCGGTCACAGGGGATGTTCAGATTATCACTCTGTACCTCATCTTCTGTACCATCTTCCTGGCCTTTCTCATCATCTTCCCAGGGGTCAGGAAAGAGGTAGGCATCTTCTGTGACAATGTTGCCCTAGGGGGGGGTGAGGGTACCGAGAGATATACTCTTGAGAACCCATGTTCCTGACCTACCTTAGAGGTGACGATATTATCTGAGACGTGGACCTCGTACGATGTGTTCTTACGGGGCCTCAGTATGTGATAGATTGCCACGCAGACGTTCAGCTATTAGCGCAATATTTAATTCTACGATGCGTTGTTTCAAAATATGGTCCACGCCAAAATAAAGTCGAAATATTCAAATAGGGTTCTTTTTCCTTAACAACCTTTTATTTTGAATTTTATTAATAGAAAAAAGTGGTAAAATGTGACATCTAGTTTTCATCTGCTTGTTAATAGTATTCGCGGAGCTATTAGTCGTCTTGATGGAAAGGGGATCTATATTTAGCCTTCCTCTAACAAATACAGTAATTTTTTGATACAACAGAAAATTCTAAGATATTTGGGAACTAGCAACGAACTTTCCTCTTTTCCTTGAGGCTAAAATATTCGTAGCTCCCCTCCCCCCCTTATTATCAACATGACATTGTATTTTAAGTCATGAGGCCTGACAGCGATTGATACTTCCTCGCCGATCAAGGCGGCCCTCTTAAGAGTCCGTCTAATGACCGAGTAACTAGGATTTTAATCACATGATTTGACTCGTACTATAAAACGTATAAAAGTGCGATTTTTATAAGAAATTTCGACAAATTTAATAGATTACTTTTAAAATAATGTTTTTTTGCATTTAAAATAAAATTCGGTAAAACGTTTATATTGGTCTCGATTCAATCTTTTTCTAATCCGGACTCTCCTAATCTCACCACGGTGTGACGTTTGATTTCAAGCTGTATTACTTACCAAATTTGGGTTAACCGTGGGGTGAGAAGTTCTTCTATGAGGGAAACTTCTCACTCAAAGGAAATAATCAATGCTTTAGTTTTTAGTCGGAATATTTTCTATAAATTTAAGGTGACAACACCACATAGCATCAACACATATTAAAGAAGTAATCCTGCAGGATTGCTGAAACGCAATGCGAACGACCAGAATCCCACATTATTTAAGAACGTTTGGGAATACGGCTCACGCTAAGGCGCCAGCCCTGATTAGTTTGGTTTGCTGACGATGGGAAGAGCAGGTTTCGAATCTCAGACAAGTGCACTAGGGCTATGTTCATACGTCAATATTTGTATCATCAATAAGTTGATTAAAATAAGTTTAAGGTTGCCCCAAATATTTGATAACAACATCTGTCCTCCCCATTTTCCTTCTCAACCCACTCACCCCTTAACAAACTATTAAATGTATATGTAAAATATTTGGAAGAAGGTTCAGGAAAGATGAAGAGAAAACATATAAAATGAACGAACAGAATATGGCTTTTACAATGAAATAAAGAACACAGTTCACACTTTACGTTGCTGCCACTGGACAAAGAGGTAATGGCTACCTCTATAAGAAAATCTATCATTACCACCCAATCCCCCGACCTAGGTTTCATTCTATCGGAAATCACCAGAAGGGAGTGTGAAACGCACAACGCAACTGTAAAACCCATTTTGTGTTCTTTCCCTTTTATATATTTTTAATTCCCCGTTCCTGTACCTTCTTCCAAATATATATAGCAAAATATCTCAAAAAGCTAAAATAGTTATATGTTATGTAGTTTATATATATAATAAGGCTCTAAGTGCCACCATTATAACTAAACATCTCCCCCACAAGCCACCACTATGGGAAAATTTTCATTTTTAGCATTGAGGCGCAGATGAACAAAGAAAACACCTTTTTATAGAGGGTAGAAATAAAATTATTGAATACATAGAGTCGAACAAAATATTTTATTGGTTCCAGTTCTTGCTCCGGTTCTCATATCAAACATTTTAAAGGTTCATATTAGAGAAAAATAATAGTTCCTGTTAGTTCCGGTTATTTTTTATATATATATATATATATATATATATATCAATCATCGCTTGAAGGGAAAAAAACCGGAGAAAGGAAAACTGGTGTGTTACAAAATAATATTGTATTAAAGAAAAAAAAAAAGGGCATACAAATCGAATACAAAAATTATTAAATTAACATTTAAAACCATTTAAGAGCCAATAAGAACGTTTATAAGCTAAAAATATCTACATATATTCCAATTACGGTTCTGCTTTTTAAGCAATGTATTTTATAGATTCCTGTTCCCAAGCCTTAAAATTACTGTTAATTAAGGTTCTGGTTCAGGTTTGACTCCCTGATTGTATTGGCATCTTGTGAAGTGTGTGTGTCTGTGTGTATATATATATATATATATATATATAGTGTCTGGGCTACCCCATTCGTAGCCCAGTTTGTGGAAAGGCTATCCAGTACTAATGTACCGTTGTCTAGAGAACGCCCGAATGATCTGATCGTACATCCTTTCTGTGGAGGCTCTTTCCATGTCCCGATGAGATGAGGGGATGGTGATAGTATGAGGATTATATTGAGTATGAGGGTGATAGTATGATAGGTCGTATGGGGTAGTAGTGAGTATGGGGGTAATAGTGAGTATGAGGGTGTAGTACCAGTGGAAACGCTTAAACCTACCTTAGCTTAACTAACCAAACCCTGTTGACAGTTTGGGGCAATTCCCCTTTCGGGAGAAATACCCAATGTACAAGCCGGGAATCAAACCCGGTACCCCCTAGACTCGTAGCCAGGAACACTAACTACTACCCCGCGGGCTGGCTTTGTGAAGGATTACGAAATAGGATTGATTCAAAGTTTATTATTAGTAAGATTTCAGGTCCTTAATTCCTTATTCTTTAATAAGTAAGTTTTTTATTTTTTAGGAATTGAAAGTGTTCAAAAACTTTTGGGTTTAAAGTGTACGTAGTTTGCACTGCGCTGAAGGGGACATGTTATTTATTCGAGTAGTACATATTGGCATACTATCCTATCACCGCCTCTTGGTCACTCAACATTGTTCCACTTTACCTCATGTTACCCTACGTCAGCGCATCACGAAAGAAAATGGATAAATGAAGATGAGATTTTTTTTTTTGTGTGCTGCTCCACCTTTCATTAAACATCCTGGTTTGACACCTATTTAACAACCAATGGTGTAGGTATTAGGATGGTGTGATTTAGATGAAGTGTTGCCGCATTTTCATGGAGCGTTGGGGACGTCATCTGGAAAACAATTATCCTCGTTAAACCTAGACTATATTTGATATACCCATTATTTTCTCGTCGCCGAATAGACCAGATTAAATTAAGCCAACACTTAGTCCACGTGACCACCGATGCGAATTCCCTCGAGTTGAATCAGGTGAGCGGATTGGTTATTTGCGAGAGTTGTCGACTGCTAATTATTATTGTTTGGTTCCCATGGATTTACCTTCATGAGTGAGTCGGCGGCAAGGTATACCGTGACTTCTCGTGTCGTGG
The DNA here is from genome assembly GCA_902151455.1 of Timema bartmani. Classification (NCBI taxonomy): domain Eukaryota; kingdom Metazoa; phylum Arthropoda; class Insecta; order Phasmatodea; family Timematidae; genus Timema; species Timema bartmani. The sequence goes on from CABFWB010006249.1 coordinate 21,313, forward strand.
AAACGGGTCATTGTCGTCCTCACAGCCCATGCATGCGTGCGTAAAGAACGACTCTCTTGTAAAGTACACACAAGTTAAGGTCAAAGGGCTGCTGCCAATCATCTTCTCAAATACCTCACACGTCTTGTTTGGTATAGGGGGACAGAAGGTTGGTAATGAAAGTTTTGATGCAGGAGGGGAATTTGTCAAGACGGAAATTTTCGGACAACCGCTTTCTAACACCCTTTTTCGCCTTAGGAAAAGTAGTTTCCTGCCTGGCTGCTGAGGGGCTAGCGGGGGGAAGGGGGGCAGTTAGGAAATAGTGAAATTAGCTAAGAATTGAAGACTTTATTTTTATTTCAATCCCCTTTCCAAAATAATATTTTTTTTTCTTGCGTTATTGGCAACAGTGTATACCAGTTGTAATAATTATTCATCTCCAAGGTCACTCACTGATCAAATGTAAGCCACTCATGGGGATTCACGTGTTTATTTTCAAGACCGCAAGCCTTGGATTCGCCCTTCTCCACAACAACCATTGCGGCCTCGTGCAGTACCACCGAATCCTCCACTCTGACTCTAATAAAAACTAAACAGATTTAAAATAACCTGTTAATGTAAAGCTGGTGTATCGATGTATCGGATGGTGCCACGACACAGTGTTATAATTTGAAAACATCCATCAGGAGAATGATCTAAAATATATGTCATCTACTAGAAAATAAAATGTTGGTAATCAGATGTTTTAAATTAGCGTTGCAATGCATCATGGGTCAACATACAGCGTGTGAATTGCTGCGCCACTGAGACAGATTCTGCTCTCTATTTTCGGCGAACGTGTGAATCAAGATTTAGCCTTATATGAGAAAATAAAATTAATTATAAATATCCCATAAAATAGGGGGACGTGGGGTGGTCGTGGTAGTTTGATGATCTGAAAAATTTTGGAAACCCCTGCTTTATGACAAGGGGATGACTCGATTCGAGGCAATTGTGGAGTGTGCTCACTTATATTAACATTTTAGGGCCGGTCAGGGTGGTCATTATAGCTCATTATTTGAAAAGTACTAACCTCAATTCACGCCTAGGGTAGGAAATGTATTGCTGTGGAATTTATTTGATTCCCTTTCGTCAATTGGTAAATTAAAAGATCAAAGGCCATGTTGTGTCGTTTGGGAGATGACGGTTAAAGCTAAATCTTATGATTAAATATTTTTTTTTAAATCATATTAGACAATATTTTTATTTGCTTAAATGTACTTATTTTAAAACAATTTTTAAGAAACTCAACTGAGAAACAGCATTAGGAACTAAACTATCCGTGAAAGAGTTGGTGTACACGGAGTGCATGAGAAACTAGTACTAAGAGGATGGAAAAGGAGATAGTAGATCAAACAGAATGATGGAGATGAAGTAAGTAGAAAAAAAACCCACCAGAGGGATCAAGAAAAAGATGTAAGGAGCGAATAACAGGAAGTATGCAATTGTTAGATGAAGAGTGGTGGAAGGAAAGATGAAGATGGAGGCATTTTATGCAATAAACTACACAACATAATTTGGAGAGATCAAATTAAAAAGGTTTTATTCTGATGATCAGAACGTAATATTCAGATTATTTTTCCCAATTAATGACATAAATTTGTATTTCACAGGGTTATCTCCCAACAGTTTTGTTTAGTTTGGAGCTAAACCAAGGCTGTAGGCCTAGCCTTTGACTCGAAGACTCATCCATTTTTTCTACTGTCTTGACTACGACTCCTTCATAAATGACTAAATTATATTAATTAGTAATATAAAATTTATTGCAGTGATTTACTCCAATACAGATTACATCATGGGAATCTTATTTGATATTTTGAATTTATATTGAAATACACTTGTCAAGCCACATTACAATTTTTTGTCCTAAATAATAATAAAAAGAATGTATATAATATTGTTATAACATTGTAGAGTTTATTTTAGGCCCAAGTCGGTACAGTTATTCCGACACCATCTTCATAACCCTGGGCTCAATAATACCACTAGCACTATAAAACGTGTGCTTAATTCTTATTAATATAATTTTTCAAGTAATACGCTACCTACTTCTGTAGTTTAATAGTCCAAGGCATCATTCTCGTGTTCAATTAGCCTGCCTGCTGGGTTCGAGTCCCGGTCAGGTGTACCTAGGGTAGTTTTTCCAAAGTGGTTTTCCACTCACCTTCCAAGCAAATGTGTGTGTACACTTACTCTAAATTCAAGCTTCCTCATTCCTAACAAATTAGCTTAATTAGTAAATATGTGTATAGCTTGAACAGGTAGTAAATTGCGGTGCTGAAATAGCAAGTTATTTTTTCCGACGGATCAGAATTAACTATCAAACATTAAATCACGTTTATTATGTTTTTGAATACGGCCATTTTTCCGAACGCATCATAGCGTGTAGCCAGTTAAAATATTTCTACATTCGTCACGTTACATTCTCTTCCACAAGTCTAGTATTATATAGGAGTATTATTGTTGTCTCTGTTTAGATACTTCCTACTGTCACTGCTGCTACTAATCGCCTTAATTTAGTTCCTAGATGCCCCACAAGCCCGTATTAGCGCTGTTCCCTCTGGCCTAGCACCAACCTACTTTTACGGGCCTTGATTATCAAATAATTAGACTTGAATTCAAGGAGAAATAGTCTCTCTATTATTTTTTCTAGATTATTTTATGTATAAAAGTCTTTATTTAACATGTTACAACATTGAAACTAATAGTGATTTTGAGTCTACTTTGGTAGTCAAGTGGCTTACAGCGCTGTTCCAACAAACTATTTTTTAAGCACTACGTTTTACTATTTTTTTAGGTTATACGCATATTTATTAATTACCCTAATGTGTTAGGGATGAGGAAGATTGAATTTAGAAGAAAAATACTCACATTTGCATGGAGGGAGAGGGGAAAACTTATTCACCCCCAGCCGAGATTCGAACTCTAATCTCATTGTCAATGGCAAGCTAGTCTAGCACAAGACTAATGCCTTAGACGATGCGACCACTAGATAAGGTGAATGGATTGTTCTTTACAGATATATTGAGGTTCTAAGATGTCATAAAGGTGTTTTTACATGATTTATACTCAACATGAATTAAGACAAATGTCTTTATTTTAGCCCTTTCTAACCCTAATGCGATATTGAAAATATGTGGATGACCTAGACAGATTATTAAAACACAGTGCGTAAAAAAAAATCTTCATAACAAAGTTTAAAATCTAAAAAAAAAAACTTTTTCTATTGTGATAAAAAATAGTTGTGGGACAAAAGAAACTCATAAATAAGAAATTAAAAAATGCCATCAAGCCTATCACTAATGTTAACATTTACGTTCTTCCAAATATAATATAATGTTAACATTTAAAATTGTTGACAAATTACAGCAAATTCCTAATAATTGAAGTAATTTTTTCCTTAGTATAAATTTCATGGCATATTGTTACAATTATTTAAAATTTCAAAGGGGAATTTCTCCTTAAATACACATATGGGTTCATTATTTATTATCTTATAAATAAGTTTCCTAAATCAAAATCTTTTTCTAAACGAGAAATTATTCAAATTTAAGTTTACCAAAGAATTTCAAAAGGGTAAAAGGATTTAATCGTAGTGTGGGGTGTGATTAAGAAACATGCAAAGAAAATTAGGCTAAAAGAAAATAATAAATGGTGTGAGAGAATCTTTTTAATCATAGAAAGTTGGACTAAATTCCATACTTATCTTGATTGATATTCTGGGGATAAGGAGATCAATGTTAGAATACCATCCGAGTGAATTAAGTTGTTTTTAATTTTCTAAAAATATTTTCACTTTATTTCCATGCAAATGCAGATTAATTTTCCTATAAACTCAAACCCCCTCCTCAGTAATTAATTAGACCAAGTAATAAAATTAAAAAATAACACTATTGGATGGTAAAAATTGTTGGAAAAAAATAATATAAAGTGTCAATAGTTGATAATAGATTATATAGCAGGTATAAACTTGATGTGTATGACTTAAGTGTTTTGTGAGGACAGGTATTGTACTACATCAGTATGACTCATGTCCCTAGCTTTGTCCAGGGCCGAGTGTCCATTATTGTTCTTGATCCTGGGGTCAGAGCCGGCCTCCACCAGGAGTTGACACACTGTAAGGTGACCCTTGTAAGCACTGCAGTGGAGTGGAGTATCTCCTTCAGTGTCAGTCTTGTTGATATTGGCTCCTCGCTGCAACAGCAGTTTCACTGCTGGGACATGGCCTCCAAGTGCTGCCAAGTGCAGTAGAGTGGCGTTATCTTCATCCACCATCTTGTTTACATCCATTCCGTGGTCCAGCAGTAGCTCCAGTAGCTCCAGGTGACCTCTCCCTATGGCAAAGTCTAGAGGCCAGGTTTCATCCTTGTCCAGCTCCAGTTGTGTGTACACCTCACTGGTAGGGGCTTGTGTCCTCCTCAGAAGTTCCACCAACTCTCTCCAGTTCTCGTCATTGTTATAACTCGTGTACTGAGCAACCTGCCAAGACAAACACACGTACAGATATAACTGCTGGCAAGTGTATAGTTATACGAGTATCGCGCGTCTGGATTACATCACTCGTAGCCCAGTAGTGGAAAGATTATCTAGTACTAATGTTCCGTTGTTCAGGGGATGCCCGAATGTAATAATCGTACATCCTTTCTGTGAAGGCTCTTTTCATGTCCCGATGAGATGAGGGGATGGTGATAATGAGTAAGAGGGTTATACAAAGTATAAGTGTGATAGTGAGTATGAGGGTGATAATGGGTATGAGGGTGATAACTAGTAGGACTATGAGGGTGATTGTGAGTATGAGAATGTGGAACCAGATTTTTCTACTGCCTTAACTCCAGATATTATTTATATACCAAAGTAAATAAGTTTATTTTTTAATAGGGGATGATACTCTAAAACTGATACAAATAAAACACTGTATCTTCTTAAAACAGCAAATCACGAAGACATTTATATTACCATTTATACTTGAAAGTAAATGGCAAATCAAATGATAATATCTAGGCCTATTTAATATTATTTGATTTTGTAATATTATGACATCTCAATAGAATCAAAATCCAGACGAAGGACATTTATTTGCATATGAAAGGTTAGAAACGTTAAGTAGGAAGGGGACGATGCTCAAAAACGCTACCCATAAATATTTCGCTTGGTTTTGTTAATTATTAAAAATGTGATAGTTTTTTGTATCAATACACTCACAAATATATGGAGCATCGATAGAAACTAAAAATTATATTATTTTCATTCGAAAGTATTTGACAACATTACATTTAAAAAAGTAACACTATTTGTTTAGTTTTTTTAATGGCACTTGCCACAAAAGTATTAAATTATTCATAGAAGACTGAAACTGCTCACATCCTGACGTCTTAAACTCCCCAAATATGACTGTAATACAGCTTGGTAGTAACCCTCAATATGTTGCTGCAAGTAATATTATTACAGTAATTTAATTAAATAATATTTAATTGTCTTGGCACTTAAGTCAAATACAGTATTTGAAAAATGTCTACTTGAAGGCGGGAAACAAACCTGGGACCATTATAAAGATGGAAGTAGCAAAGTACTATGTTTAGATCTAATTTTTTAAATAATAAAACGATATTGAAACTTTATAAACTGTATGCAGGAACGAAATGAGTAAAGGGGAGTGGTATTGATTTGCCTCGGTATTGAGCCTTCTGCAAGAACGTACCCTCTAAGATAGCTAATTAACACCACTCACACTAATTAACACCACTCACACTTTAGAATGTGAATTAATATTTTTTAAATGCACTCAAAAATCACAATTCTCATTCACTCTTCATGTTTGCTTAGTTCATTCTTGCAATCTGCCTTATACCTTTATCGAAGGAAAAATTATAATTTTCGTATTCAGACAAATTACCCTAAATGCTATTCATCAGGATTAAATCAAAAATACCCTCAGATACTATGAGCTAGATGGAAATATTGATTAATGCCTTAGTCCCTTCATACATCAATATATTTTTTAAATAATAATTTATAGCCATGTTTATATGATCAAATTTTACCAAACAAATAATTACCAAGTGATTTATAATACAGTATTTCAAATTTAAATTATCTTAAATCGATGAGCAAATGATTAATTGTAATTTGTATGTTATCATTTGATGTGGGATATTCTTTTTAGTAGTTATCACATTCGGGATAAAATAATTACTTTCTAACAGTAAAATGTTAACTTGGAGGTTCAAACTTCTCTTCAAAATTTAAATTGCGCGCGCGCTATTCCGCAACGACACTAACGCCATTTGTCTTCAATGTCTGATCACTGAAACTCGGAGAGTAGCCAGACTCGTATATCTTTGACTCTGATCACGTCCCTTCTTACTTAAATATAAAATAACAATAAACTCAGGAAAGTTTCAAGTTTGTTGAATTTTACACCAATGTTTACCCTAACTGAATATGACTATGATAATGATGGTGAACAAACAAATGTAATTAACTAACTAACATGACACTAGATCTTTACACAGCTATAAATAATATTGCAATCAAGGTAATCCATCTAAACACAAACAAAACACAAATAAAACACAACAAAATATATGACTAAATAAAACACCAAACTCCTACCGATGGTTCAAATGTGGGCCCACCCTGAGTCCTTAGTTTATTGTCCTTAAGAGCGTGTGCATCGTAGCTGGCTCAGTTCGGCTCAGGGCTCACGTGAGGTACGGGAGGAAAAGAAAAGACCTAAGATATGCCATAAATATTTGCAATGCATTCGTATTTGAACGATTACTCGAAATTTTACGCGGTGACGATGGGGGACAAAGTGACAAAGTTTCTTGTTAATAACTATAATATGCCCCGGCTATGACAGAATGAAGATTTGTGCACAGTGCTTATCTGTGAAGCCATTCCAAAATGGTCAAAAACTGCCTTTTCAATACAGTTTATATCCACATATCATTTAATATTTTAACAATGTTCAGTATTATTTTAACTCTATCTACATTAATGTTTAATCAACAATTATTCACGTGCAATAACGTTCGTGTAAATTTACAGTTTCGAGTCGAATGTATCACAGAGTTGATTGGCATGTGATGCACGCTCTTAATCTTGCGCATTGTCTATTATTATTAGGTGTTCTGTCTTACGACAGGTTCCTTCCTTTTTTCAATGAAACTTAGACCTCCAATGCGCCCAGCTATCTTCCTCCTGTATAAATGTGGATACCCCGTCCTTCAAAGCAATACTACATAAGAATTCCTGGAATATTCATTGGCTCACAAGCAAATAGAAAGCTCCACCTCTCATGTGACGACAGACTGGGCGTCCAATAACCAGACCACGTAACAGATTTGACCCAACCTAACAGCCTGGAGTAAGGGTCGATAAGCGATGGTCTCAATTAGTAGCATTGTTGGTCAAACTTTGTTGTAGAACCCTACCTGGGGCTGTGGTCCCAACCTTATAGCACAGGTCGATCTCACAGAAATTTTCAGTCAATCACGTAAGAAACCTACATCGTCACGAAAAAGCCGGCTTAACTTGCATTATTCCACTGTGGTACAGCTTATAAGATAGGTCCATAGTGTAAACAGTCAAGGTACGATTGCTACCTTGCTTGGTTTTACTGTGGTACAGCAGTAATGGATGTAAAGTAAATAAAGAAAAAATAGGACATTTGTATATAGAGATATATTAATTACAAATTAATAGGGTTTGCTATTCTTACTTATAGCTTAGGCATGCTCAGCTCTGAAAGTATAGTTTTGTGTTATAGAAGTTGGGGGTAAAATAAAGGTAGGCCTACTATATTTATAATTTAACAGAAAGTTAGGAAAATACTATGTACTGCTGCATATGAAGGGTGGGGGTGGAAGTTTAAAGACTGTGACGAGTTCCATCGTCTTCCACCGAGATGGTAGCACTGATTGGTGACATGGTCAGTAAGTCGAGATAACTTCACCATCAGCCGACTAGATGGCACAGTCAAAAACAGTCACAATATATAGCGATAATGTGTTGAAATCAGGAACTACAAGGTTGATTGCTTTGTTCCTATTAGTGAGAAATTCGAGGCAGTTAATTTAGATACAGTAGAACTTCCCGACTAACCAAGACTCCAATAACCGAGGTATCTGTTAACCTTGTCGTACGTTGATCTCAAGATCGCAGAACAAATTAGCTGAAAATTGACACCTGAACACAGAAATCAATGTTCTATTTGTCAACCATAATATACATTTGGCCTACCTCGAAAGGTAGCAGTCTAACCCTGACAGACTACACTATGATTCTATATAATAAGTTATATCATAGTGGAATAATACAAATTAAGCCTATTACCTTTTAGGGTAAATGAATAGTTCGATTGAATTCTGTACAGTTCATTTGCCTTGATGGACTACACTATGGACTTATCATAATAATATCTATTTACCTACTTTCAGCCTCCAAGGCCAAAGACCAGGAGCAATACATGACCTTACAACAAGAGATCAAAGTTACAACTGAAAATGCGTGACAGTTAGCCGCCTGTTTGAAGGGTTGAGGAATCAAGTTTAAAACAAGCCTATCACGTGTTCACCATGGGAAAGGACAAACTTGGACCAAAGTATTTTGACCAAATGCGCTGTGGACTTTTAAAACCGTCGTGTGAAAAAAAAAGTACTTCTAACCTTCCACACTGGCAAACATTCCCCACAAGATGACAAACCACCCTTTTTTTAAAGAATTTTTTAAAAATTGCATGTATTAAAGTTATAAACATTGCCTTTCAGTTGAACTAGTCCCTGTATATCTGCTTTGTATCTTAATATCGTACTATGAACTTTTCCCCAAAGAGTTTTCTAGGTTCTGAAAGTAATATTAGGTGATCTGTAGACTTACCAGTCTACGTAGTTGCAGTGATTGTTGAAAAGATGTTTGATCCTCCTTCAAATGTTGTAGCGTTTCGTTTGTTTGTTGCAGTGATTGTTGAAACGTTGTTTGATCCTCCCTCAAATGTTGTAGCGTTTCGTTTGTTTGTTGCAGTGATTGTTGAAACGTTGTTTGATCCTCCCTCCAATGCTGTAGCGTTTCGTTTGTTGATTGCAATGATTGTTGAAAAGATGTTAGATCCTCCCTCAAATGTTGTAGGGTTTCATTTGTTTGTTGCTGAGATTGTTTGGAAGCTGATAGATCCTTCTGCAGTCGGTGTAGAATTTGTTTTAATTTTCTCAACACCAACACAACACATACTGAAACTAAGACAGCAAGGAATGTAACAATTACTACCCAAGTTAAGACACCGGTTTCATGTTGTTGTTTCATTTCTACTTTTAGTTTTTTACTCTCTTGTTTTGATTGCTGTAAGATCGTTTGAGCCTCCTGCAGTTTATCTAGAGTTTTTTTCACCTCTTGTTGGTATAATTGGGTGGTATAATTGAGCCTCTCATCCAGTTGTTGTAAAGCTTGCTGGACTTCTTTTTGAGAGCTTTGGTTAATTGTATGAATATCCACAGTTTGTTTTTGATCTGGTTTCATTTCTTGTGGTAAGACTAATACAACACAACATGAAACAAGTCCAATAAGAAATGAAATGATCACAAATATAAACATATTTTGTTTTGATATTTTGAAATCCTGTAGTGAATGTTGGCAGTCTTCTTGTATTTCTGGTGAAGTGGTTTGTATTTCTTCCTGTTGCATCGGCTCTTGTTGTAAAAGCTCTTGCTCTTGTATTAGTTCTTGTTGCAGTGGCTCTTGCTGTTGTGATTGTTCTTGTTGCAGAGGCTCTTGTTGCATCTGCTCTTGTTGTAAACTCCCTTGCTCTTGTATCAGTTCTTGTTGCAAAATCTCTTGCTGTTGTAACTGTTCTTGTTTTAAAAGCTCTTGCTCTTGTATCAGTTCTTGTTGCAAAATCTCTCGCTGTTGTAACTGTTCTTGTTGCAAAGGCTCTTGTTGCATCTGCTATTTGTTGTAAAATCTCTTGCTGTTGTAACTGTTCTTGTTGCATCTGTTCTTGTAGCCACCTTGGTTCTTGCCGTCGAGACGGATCTGGGTGTTTATCCCTGCCCTTAAATTAACAAATAATAGCATTTCAATATGAATCATCATAAAATAAATACATTGGTATAAAACACAGTAAAAATGACGGGGTAGCCAATATTATGTTAGTATATATCTTGTGTATAAGTAGGTAGTAATTATTTCTAACCCACCTCGGTGGCGTAGTTGGCTAACGCGCTAGTTGTTGAGCTAGACTGCCGAGGATAGGGAGATCAAGGCTCAAATCTCGGTCGGGTGAACTGGGGGTGGTTTTTCCTGAATGGTTTTAAACTCTCCGTCCACGCAAGTGCGGGTTAACTTCCTCTAAATTCAACCTTCCCAATTTCTAACCCATTAGCGTAATTATTACTTGAGCGTATGACGCGAGCGGGTAGTAAGACGTAGTGCTAAATACATTATTTCTAGGAGTGGGGCTATTATACTCTAAATATGTCCATTTGACCTTATCCTACCACTGCTCTCCTGGCGTATGGAGGAATTCATTTCTGAGCTGGGGACACCATTAAGGCGAATTCCATTTTCCCCATATGGTAGGATGATTCTCGAGAGTGTTGATGGAAATCAGAGGAGATCTACAGTTTAACGTGGGATCCGAACCACGGTGAGGGCCTGACATTCCTCACATTTACAAAGCGTGAAAGCACAAACTTTGCCAAAGGTGTAGGAAGGGTTTGGTAATCAGATAAATCTGTGCCAGGACCGAGATTTGAACCCCGGACCTATAAAACAGAGGTTTGACACCTTACTCCTGGAATGGTAGATCTCAGTAATTATTTAACTTATAAAAGAGAATTTCATATTTGATTATTTGAATTATTAAACTAATTTTGATATTTTTACAATGTTATTATCATGTATAAAAAGTGATGTATTAATGTACGAGGTGTATTTATTTGAACGCTATGCTAAATTGTTTTAAGTTTAAGGGCCAGTTTCATAGTCAGACTTAGTACGCCTCAAGTGCGGCGTTTTACTAAATACAAGATGATACATACTTACCTAGACCAGAATGGACTGGACCCGTTTCAAATGCGAAACTGGCTCATTCCACTCGTGTTTAGGTATGTTTTGTCTTGTATCTAGTATAGCGCCACACTTTAGGCGTACTAAGTCTGACTATGAAACTGGCCCTAGATACTAAGCCGAGTGCAGAGCAAATATCAAGCATGTTGCTAGTGAGATGAAATATAATTTTAATTTGTAAACCCCGAATGCAAACAAGATCTGCAAAATATCTGTCATTATTTTAATAAATATTTCAATGTCATGAATGCTAATATAATTTATGGTGTAGCCTAACAGGCGAGCCTTTGTCTTAATTAATAAATTAATATCATAGAATTATACTGATTTATTATATATATAACAAATTAATATGTATATATATATATATATATTTAAAATTTTGTTGGAAAGTGAAATATTCTTTTTTTTACAATAAATCAAATTTCACAATTGCGATTGGTTTATTATAGTGCATTTAATATTATATAGAAATAGCTAATTACTAAATAACTAGTTTCCTAAGTTAACAAATAGAATATTAATATTTACCTGAAGAGAAACCCCACACTTCGGCCCAGGGTTGGTTTCCACCCCTCCAATCAGCAGAAGAGCTTTCAGGACGAACTTGTAGAAGTATTCCATAGCGGGTAGTATCTCTGATAAAAACTTGTTTTCCTAATATAAAATAAAATAAAATTCATTAGCTTTAGAATGTAGATACTTACTAATTGATTTAATTTTGTTACAACCACTTCAGTGGCTGCGTGGTCTAATACGCTCCTCTCGCAGTAGACTAAACTGCCGATGACGGGGAGGTTGAGGTTTCGAATCTCGGTCGAGTGCACTGAGGGGTTATTCCAAAATGCTTTTCCACGCAAATGCGGGTACACTTCATATTAATATAACCTTCCTAATTCCAAACACTATTAACTTGATTAATGTATGAGCATATAACCGAACGGGTAGTAATACACGGTGCTAAAAAAATGTTACTTTTGCTATAAGGATATATATATAATATTTCTACACATGTGTATAAATTTGTGGATCTGCTAATGTCATTTGATAAGGAGATATATCTGTTAGAGTAATATTCAGTCAAAAATATACTAAATCTTATTGGATTTTTCATTTGGGAATGTCAGATTTAAAATAACTAGCTTAGACAGGTACTATAGTGTGCATTTTTCTTAAAGTGGCATTGGACTTTAGTGGAGTTATAATGATGTAAGGTTTATAGATTTAAAGTAATTTTGGGAATATTGTATACTCAAAATGTAGGCCGATAGTTAGAATACTAATCAACTTAACTCCAAGCAATGTTTATATTGTTATTTTTTCTTAGCACCACGTCTTACTACTCGTTCGGGTTTCACGCATATGAATTACACTAATGGTTTAGGAATTAGGACGGTTTAGTTGAAAAAAGTGCACCTGCATTTGCGTGGAAGGAGAGTGGATACCCATTTATGAAAAGACTTCAGAGTATCCGACCGGAATCGAACCCCGATTGCTCCGTCTTCAGCAGTCTAGTCTTTAACGAGAGTAGCGCGTTGGACCAAGTGGCCAATTAAGTTTAAATCTAGAATTAAAAAATACATAATTCACTATTCTGATAAAAGAAATGGTAAGATAAAATTCACCTTGCTGTTGTGTTTCTCCTGACAAAACTACACTTCACATCTGTAAAACAATGTTTGCGTTAACACACTTTTATATACTGCCATTCCTGCCTCTTTCGATACTTCTTCATTCTTCGCAATAATCCACACACATCCAATTACTCTCCAAGATTCTTTCACCCTTCTGTCTGCTATATGCACAGTTTCTTGCCTTCCCCGTAATGCCGGGATCACGATCAACTTAACGTTAACTTAAAGTTAACTTAACGTAACTTAACGTAAAGGACCGCCTCGTGTGTTTAAATGGAGGTGATCACGATGCAGTTAACTTAACGTTGACTTGCAGTTAACTTAACCTAAGATATGTCCTGGGAGGTCTTTTACTTTAAGTGAACGTTACTTGAAGGGTATCACGTGATCTAGCCAGCCAATCATTATGCGAGTGACGTCAACAGGTCTATTTAGTAATTCATTTGTTGGTATTATGACCAATGTGTACTCTTTAGCGTAAGTCCTAGTGATCAGATATTGAAACGAAATAATTAAACAATAATAGGAAAGCTAAATTTATCAAAACAGTTTTGTAATATATATTTATTATATCGATTGAAAACTGTAAACATTCACAGATCATCACTATACAACTAGTACAAATCACAGATCATACTTGAGACTGAAGATGTTTGTCTCGAGTTGTTACGTTAAGTTACGTGAATCGTGATCACACATACGTTAAGTTAACTAAGTGAAAGTTACGTTAAGATGATCGTGATCCCGGGATAAGGGAGCGGTGCGGTACCAATCAATAAACTCGACAGTACATATAAGTGTGCCGAGAGGTGAACTTCATATCACATGAGCTGGCGTTGTTATTCGTCGAGCGATATTTTCTTGAAAGCGTGTCGATTTCCTCGACGGTCTGAATCCTAGATCTTTAAAACATTTTATTATCAGGTGCACAGAAGCCTTACCATTGCTAGAGATAGAGAGGCTCTCTTCACTTGTCATGTGTGTTGGTGTTGATAGCAAGAGTTGGTCCAGAAACAGCCTCCCTGGCTAAAAGATTCTCTCCGAACTGACCTCGTGACACACTTCACACCCTCTACTACTCAATCAGAAAACATTGAGTGTCTAGTTTGGCACCCATCTCCCAACTGTATCAATTAATATAGTATAGTGGTGGCTGGATAGACACTTCACAGTGTTAATTATATATTATACTACTCAATCAGAAAACAT
>CABFWB010006250.1:6251-35226 GCA_902151455.1 Timema bartmani
CCCCCCCCAGTTGGGAAGTTCGGGTGGACTCCGCTCGCTGCCGAGCGGCCACGAAGAAAGGGAGGGGGATGCTTGGCTAGCGACCTTAGCCCCAGAGGGGTTGAACAGAAAAGGGGTGGAGAGGGGTAGAGCAAGACGGTCGGCTTTGGGAATGCAAGAGCGTTACAGAGAGACATAAAGCGCAGAGGGGTGGTAACAATCCCCCCATACTTGCGAAAGAGCTCTTGCACCCACTTCTTGATTGATACAATAATATTTACATAACTTAACAACTACTTAATGACTAAGTACAAAGGTGATGAAGATATATACTAAACACAAGATAAATGCATGACACATTGTTATTGTTTCCAGAGTTCAAGCTATAGTTAATTACCTTATCACGTAGGCAAAACTTCTGGGTCACCCTTATTTACACAAACTTATTGGTTCGTAAATGTAACAATAGGGAACCGTCAATGGAGTTGATTATAAGACCCGGGAATATCTACGGAATATTGATTATTGACTTTATGTACACTTATAGTGGGCACTGTTGCCCCACACATAACTACACTTTGTCCTCGTTCTTCCTATGTGTCGTGGATCCTGGGACTCGGCCTGGTCGAGGTCGAAGGACTCTGCAAGGAGGTTCGGGTCGATGGTTGGTATCCGAGGCTGGTGGATTGGCAGGCGTGGCCTCCGGGAGTTCTTCCAGGGTGTCCCTTGGCTTCGGGGCGGGTCGTAGCTGCTCACGATGTACCTTACTTCTTTGACCATCTGGGTGGGTTACCCAGTATACCGCGCCTATTCTTTCTTCCACTGTGTATGGTCCGTCCCATTTGGGGGCGAAGCCGGCGTGGAATCCTTCAACAGCATTAGAGAGGTGCTGGGTTTTTACCAGGGCTTGGACGAGACGTTTAAACTGCTTTGACTTCTTTTTAGGTTCTTGCGCGTATCGTTGTTGATACTTTTTCTGGTGACTTCTTGCCTTCTCTTGCCGCTGCTGCGCATTATTTATGGGATCATCTAGTGCGCTGTGATCTTTGAGGTCATCTTGATGATCCATGTTGGAGAGTCTCCATTCTCGAGGTCGGCGTAGGGTATGCCCATACAAGTGCTGACACGGCGTCATACCTGTTGCCTCATTTCTTCTACAGCGTAGAGTGAACAAGATTTGGGGGAGGTGGAGGTCCCATTCTCGGTGTTTCTTGGAGATGCGTAACCTGATACCTTTCTTCAGCTCTTGATTTTTCCTCTCGGCTAGGTTGGCCTGGGGGTGATACACTGGTGTGGTCCAGGGCTCTGCATCCCAGCGTTGGCAGGGGCTTGTCCAGGAGTGGCTATTAAATTGCCTTCCGTTGTCCGACAGTATCACCTTTGGGTATCCCCATCGCGGAAATACCTGTTGCTCAAGGGTCCGTATCAATGCGGGAGCTTCAGATGAGGCGAGGGGGAATGCTTCTGTCAAGCGGGAGAATAGGTCAGTTAGGACGAGTATGAACCTTTTTCCTCGGACGGTGTGCGGGTATGGCCCCATGAGATCGAGGGCGACTGTTTCCCAAGGTTCACATGGTTGTCGAGGTCGGAGTGGTTCTTTTCCTTGTGGTGGTCCCACTTTCCGGCAAGCGCAGAGCAGGCAGTTTTTAACATAGGTGTTTACGTCCCGGTGGATCCCCGTCCTGGTATAGCCTTGTAAGATAGCTCTGCATGTTTCTTCTCCTCCTGGGTGGCCAGCAAGGGGGTGGTCGTGGTATTGGAAAAGTACCCGAGGTTGGAGATTTCGTGGAACTAGTAGCCTCCAGGGTTCTTCATTATTGCTTCGGCGAAAGACTTGCCTGTCTTTAACGCTGTGTGAGTTTAGGAAATTTACGTCCTTTGGGCCGGAGGGTTAATCTCCTGATAGGGTCTCCCATCTTCTCTGTATCTTCTGGCATTCTTCGGCTTGTTGCATTTCCACAACCTCTTTGTATAAGGGCCCTTGGTTGTCCACGAGGTTTTGGAGTGACAGAGGTTCCCTAATATCGGGCTGCTTCCTTCTAGGGGGTATCATCCGCTCCCAGTCGTTATTTTCGGGTCCGGCGAGTTCTGGATCTGGATGGCGCGACAGAGCGTCGGGAAGTTGATTTTCTCGTCCTGGACAGTGTTATATTGTGAAACAAAATTCTTGTAGCAGGAGAGCCCATCGGGTGAGCTTGGTTCATTGGTTCCTCATTGAATTAAGCCATGTTAAGGCTCGGTTGTCTGTACGCAGGGTAAAGGGGCGGTCTTCTAGATAGTGACGCTACCTTTTGATTGCCCACACCACAGCAAGACACTCTTGCTCGTTGTTGTGGTAACGTTGTTCAGTTGGAGTGAGTTTAGCGCTGGCATGGCTAATAATGTGTGGACCACCCCCGGGGTTGTCCTGGTATAAGACGGCTCCAATTCCAGTGCCACTGGCGTCTGTCTGGAGGGTAAAAGGTTGGCCTGGTTTCGGTCTCTTGAGCGGTTGGAGTTGGTGAGACTCTGACTTGAGTTTTTGGAAGGCTTCTTCGATTTCCATGGACCATTTCCAGCGGGTGTAGGTAGGTTGGTCAGGGGGGCAGCAAGTTCAGCCATCTTAGGTACAAACTCTCGGAGCCAATTACAGAGACCAAGGAACTGTCTCAGCTGTCGGCGGTTCTTGGGGGTGGGGGCGTGAGTAATAGCCGTGATGGTTTGTGGCTGTGGTGCGTTTCCATCGGCAGTTACCAGATGTCCCAAATATTCCAAGGTAGTTTTCCCGAAGTGACACTTGTGTAGGGAGCAGGTGAGTCCATGTATATTGAAGCGTTCCAGGACCTTTGATAGGTGACTCAGATGTTCCTCCCACGTGCGTGAGTAAATGATGACGTCATCCAAATAGGTGAAGCAAAATTCCCCTATGTACCCACGTAGGACCTCTTGGCTCATGAGTCTTTGGAAGGTGCTGGGAGCGTTTTTTAGTCCAAATGGCATGACAGTGAACTGTAGAGTCTCTCCTTCGGGTGTGGTGAAGGCTGTGAGATGTTTAGCATTGGGATGTAGGCGCACTTGTCAGTACTCTGACTTTATATCTAAGGTTGAGAATATCCGGGCGTCTCCAATGTCTTAAGGTGTCGTGGAGGTTCACTGAGGGTGGTGGTGCGTCATCGGTGGCTTCATTGATCCTCCTGTAGTCAATACAGAAGCGTGGAGTTTTGTCCTTTTTCTCAACGATGACAATTGGGGAGTTATACTCGGACAAGCTGGGCTCCACGATGCCTTGCACTTTCATCTCTTGGACTTGTTCCTTAATGATGGCATACCTTGGGGCAGAATGACGGTACGGCTTGATGAAGATCCGCTCATTTGTCTTCAAGGTGATGTTATGGGTTGCGCTCCGGTTTCTACGGAGGGGTCCTTGGGTTGAGAAGATGGCTCGGTGATCGTTGAGGATTGCTAGTAGTCCTTCAGCATATGGAGTGGTGACGTCATTTTGGACATCCGATAGTGCTATGGGTGGGGTCTCGTCGTCGTTCGTTTACTCCAAAATGTAGATTTTGAGACTCGTAGTCCAGTACGAATTTCTGCTCAGCTAGCCATGGCTGTCCAAGAATCAATGGTTCCCTGAGGTCACGGGCTACCAGACAGGTGACTGGAATGGGTAAAGATTGGATGGTGAGAGTGAGGCGTACTTCTACGTTGATGGGGAGGGTGCTTCCTTCTTTCGCTAGGTATACTGGCGTGGGGAAGGGGGATAGCGGTGTATGGTCTTGGGTTGGGAGATAGTTGGCTTGCAGGAAATTGGCGGCGGCTGCAGTGTCGATGAGGGCTAATAGAGGTCCAGACGTGGTCTCTACCAGTATCCTAGGTAGTGGGGCTGGAGATTGGTGAGTGATTACTGAGATAATCGTTGGGGCCCCTGGTTCTGACCCGTTGGGGGTGGGGCACGGCTCCCCTCCTATCGATCGTTTCCCTGGTGGCTTCTTTCTTGTCCGCGGCCTGGTAAGACTGGACAATCTCGATGGAAGTGATATTCGGGGCAGTGGTGGCATCTTGGTGCGGAGAATCCCTGGTCTGGAGGGTTCCGGTTGATCCTTGAAAGAGGTGGGGGTGCTTGTGGTTTTGGGTGGTCCTTCTCAATCGCTGTGGCTCTGTCTACAAGCTCTTCGATACATCCTTGAAAGAGGTGGGGGTGCTTGTGGTTTTGGGTGGTCCTTCTCAATCGCTGTGGCTCTGTCTACAAGCTCTTCGACGCTGGTTGGAGGTTGGGCGCGCAGGAACGATCGGATCCCCGGTTTGATCAGCTCGATGAGTAATGGGATCACCTCCGAAGGTGAAGATGCTGGCAGGAGTCTCTGGTAAAGTTGCACCTTCTGGCGGATGAACTTCTCCAAGGATTCGTTGGGGAGCTGGGCCTTCCCATAGAGTTCCGTGTTGAGGACAGCCAAGGTTGCTGGATTGGCAAATCGTGAGGTAAGTCAAGTCTGGAACTGTTCCCAGGTGCCGATGAATTCACCAAACTGGTCCCACCAACGGGCGGCTTCTGACTTGAGCTGGTGACGGACTATAGGTACCCAGCCTTGGATTGGAGTATGAGTTGCCTCTAGCAAGGTGGCACAAGTCCTGGACGAAGCTGGTGGGGTCTTCGTGACCTCTCCCGTGGAATTCAGGCAGTGAGGTTGGGTAACCAATTGTTTGGTTGGAAGGGATTTGGTGGGGATGCGTACGTTGGACGTTGGTGTTTGTAATGAAGCTGGGTGTAGGTTTGATTCGGCAAGGAGGGTAGCGGAAGGTGAGGCCGGTGAGGTCACGGGGTTCGTCGGCCCATCTCAAGCAGGAGTAATGGTAGGTGAGAGTGCAGCTCTCGCAGCTAATCTCATTGTTGCTTCCTCCGGAACAGTTAGTTGCGGCACATGGTGGTGATGGTGGTTGGGCTTGGCATGAAGCGCATATGTATTCCAGTCCTGTTGTGTCTCTTGCTTCATCCGCCCATCCCAGGCAGATACGGTGGTAAGGTTTCTGGCATCTGTCACAATTTATGTAGTGGCGGTTCCCTCCTGGGGTGCATGAAGTGACAGCGCATTTTTGGCTTCTTGTGAGGACCATCTTAAGGGTAAGGTTGGGCGCCACCGGGTGTTTATTCACTCCCGGAAGTGTGGTGTAGCGGGGCGTGGTTTCGGGGTGGTCCGAAGAACGTCTGTTCTTCCACTAGCTGTGTAGTTGGCCCTACGTTCAGGCGCCAAAGAATGTCGTCTTCCCCGAGTTGATTATAGGCGGTCGTAGTGGGTGAGACTAGACCCCGCGGTTGGGGGGGCTGGCCACGGTTGACTAGCCCGGGTGTGCTGCACGGAGTTTCTCTTCCTTCTGTCGGTGGACTTGTTCCTTTTTCCCCGAACGGCTGGTGTATCCCTTGGTAGGGCCCATCTGAGGGAGGACCCGGTAGGGGGGGGGAGAAGATGATGGCAGGAAGGGTGGTTCGGCGAGTTACCGCTGTGAACCGGATAGGAAGGGTGGTCCGGCGAGTTACCGCGGTGGACCGGATAGGAAGGATGGTTCGGCGAGTTACCGCGGTGAACCGGATAGGAAGGGTGGTCCGGCGAGTTACCGTGGTGGACCGGATATGAAGGGTGGTTCGGCGAGTTACCGTGGTGAACCGGATAGGAAGGGTGGTTCGGCGAGTTACCGCGGTGGACCGGATAGGAAGGATGGTCCGGCGAGTTACCGTGGCGGACCAGATAGGAAGGGTGGTTATGATGGGCCATTGAGACGAGAAAGAAAAGACACGCGAATACGTATTGGTGGTTTATTTCCCAAAGTGTGTGGTTGCTCAGCATGGAGCTGTACAACGGGTGACTGGTGGTGGCTAGCTGTCCATCTGCTCTTTTTATCCCCCCTAGTTGGGAAGTTCGGCTGGACTCGGCTTGCTGCCGAGCGGCCACGAAGAAAGGGAGGGGGATGCTTGGCTAGCGACCTTAGCCCCTGAGGGGTTGAACAGAGGAGGGTTGGAGAGGGGTAGAGCACGACGGACCACTTTGGGAATGCAAGAGCGTTACAGAACAAAAATAAAGAGTAGAGGGGTGGTAACAAAGTTGAAGAAAGGTTTTTACCAGGGATACCTGCTTTTCCAACAGGTCATTATTTAGAAAAGTCCGATATATTTTATTGATTATAGGTTTCAACACTTCACCATACAAGAACGCAGCTTCTTCTTTTTGAACTGCACGCGTTGCTTACATAGTATCCTGTGTCTCCGAGAATCAGCGGTCGAACTCATCCATAATTATTGTATCAAGTATATTAAATAGATGTACTTCGTGTTTCTTTCAGTTCATCCCACCGAAGTGAAGAGTATGCTATCTTCTAGACGTGATGTCACAGTCCTTTGTATTTTTGTCACAGCCCATTCTATGTTGCTGTTGTGGGCCAGCGACTTTGCCTTTTACACTAATTCTTCATATTTTTCGTTTCTTCTTATACCTATAAACTCTTCTTTGGTGATTTGATCCAGCACCCCACTGATATCAAAATTAAATCCTAGGATTGAAGCTGCTGGGAGGAATATGTTATGATCAGTGTGAGATTCACTGCTGCAGAGAAGTAAGGTGAAGCATTGTTGCTCCATTTGAGCATGGATGCCGACACTTTGAGCTATGTCTTTCATACCCACATCAAGTGCAACTAAAATTGCTTGAGATTTTTTAAAATCTTACTGCACTAAATCAATAAAACCCCTGTGTAGGGACTAACCGTTCTAAGCTCAAAATTGGTTGCTTCAGTTTTTTTTTAGCTTCCAAAATAGCGCATGTAGTGGAGAGCTGTTTGATATGAAGCAGTAGATCGTTTTTAAGGGTAGAGAAAAGTATTTAGTTTCCTCAACAACACCCAACAACACCCAGAGAATGCACTAACACTAAATTGAGATGGTAATATCATGGCAGTGAAAATACAAATCATGGGGTGCCTGATCTTTCACCCAAGCTACGACACCACTTGCCCAACCACTCATCGCCTTGGCACCATCATAACACTGCCTGACACAATATTTAATGTCCAATCCTTGTTCTGAAAGAAGGGAAAAGAGTTCATGTGTATTAATCTTTGCACTACATTATTTTAGATTATATAAACCTATTGCTTTCTCTTTCACTTTCCAACCCTCGCAGTCAACATATCTAATCACAATGGCCAACTGTTCCACCTTGGAAAAGTCTTTGGTTTCATCAGCCATGATTGAGTAGAAGACTGTCTCTTTTACTTTTTCAACGATACTCCTTACAATTTGGGAAGAAAACAAGGGTATACAATCATTCTAGTACTCTGGATAGATGCGATGGCCTTAACAATACTCATTCTTTCTTTGAGTTTGGTATTATCTTCACAGAGTCTTTCTAGCATTTACAGAAATTTCTCTTTACTCACAGAGTACTCCAACTCGTCGTGGTTTCTGAATTGAGTTATCGAACCGGAAAACTGACCACTTTTAGAAATGTCTTTAACATGCCCTCAATTTTCTTCTATCTCAGATGTTCGTTCACTATCTAACACAAACGCTACTGACATCTGCAATGAACATTGGAATTTTAGCTCAGCCCAGACACTCATCGACATTTAGTGCCTTTCGCTTTTTTCATGTTGCTGAAAAGGGGCTGAAGTAGTTCTCATATTTTTATTTAGTATTAAAAGTACAGTTCTCACGTTTTTTCTTTAGCAGTATTATTCAATTATTTAATTTAGTAAAAAACTCTTAAATTCAGAGGGGGCAATTGCCCTTCCCTGCCCTCCCCTCCCTAAATGACGCCCATAATTCTAATGCAATATGAGCTACCATCAACCATACTGTACAACACATTGGAAGGGGAAGCATTACAAGTTTTTTTTAGGTTGTATGTTAATATACAAGTATAGCTACAGATACTGTATACATGTATTTCAACAACATTAAATATGCAGGGTAATATTGCTACCTTTCAAAGTAAACGAAGAATCCATGCAACTATAAAAAAAATTTGAAGAAATAAAATATTATATTATTTCTTGTTAACGTTATTCTATCTTTTATGACATAGCAATAAGTATTTAAATCTATCTGGCAAGCCTATGAATTAGGCATATGTCCATGTAAGGAATTCTTAGGAGGCTCATTCTACGATAGTCCATTTCAAAGATACCAATTACAGCCTGGGCCGTAAAAAATGGGTTTTAAATTTTTTGTTGGCGTGTTCGAATATATCTCGGATGAGTAAATCTAACGTTAGTCTGAGAAAGTGTCCAAAATATTCGTTAAAAGATTTACTGGTATGAATCAAACAGCGGATGTGCTATTAACTGTGGACCCACCTCGGTGGCCGCGTGGTCTAACGCGCTAGTTTCGTGTTGAGCTAGACTGCCGAGGACGGGGAGAACGAGGTTCGAATCTCTGCTGGGTGAACTGTAGGTGGTTTTTTCTAAATGGTTTTCCACTCTCCCTCGAAATGCGGTTTCACTTCTTCTAAGTTACCCCTTCCCAATTCCTAACCCATTAGCGTAATTTAGTACTTAAGCCTTTAGCCCAAACTGGTAGTAAAACGTGGTGCTAAATTATTATTATTATTATTATTATTATTATTATTATTATTACTACTATTAACTTGGTTTATCGACCGTATCATTATTTACATTGTACAGCTAAGAGCCAAACTTAACTTTTTTTTTCTAAATCGAGGGGAAAATATAAATATTTAAGGCAAAGGGTTTGTAGAGCATCGCAATGTTAACACTACATTTAGCGCATACTGTGACTATCTAGCCAACAAAACTTCGCCATTTTATATATTATACAGCTTCGTTAGTTACTATAGTCCGTTATAGCTCATCACCAGGGCCTGGCCTTTGATAGCTTGAAAATTTTATTTAATAAACTATAAAATGACCTCAGAATGGTCAAAATTGACTTTTAATTTACAAAAAATCACCTAAAATAAGAATAAAAACTCGTAATGAATGCACACGACTAAATCAAACGCGCACGACACAAAAGGAAACAAAAAAATATATATTTGCGATGCCTTTAAAAACCAAACTCTAGCATACCATTGAATATAATTCATTTGATTTGCATCAGAAGTAAAAGCTATCAACTCTCTCCAGCTTGGTTTCAATGTATCACCAGAAATGTGTATTTACCAATCATACAAGTAAACAAAGTTCATGGCCTATATTACCAATATTACAAGTAAACAAAGTTCATGGCCTATATTACCAATATTTTATCATTACAGCTATATTATGATAAAAAAATTATGAATATTTACTATTTATTAATATGATATTGATGGTATTTAAAGTATATTTATTCAAGATAAATGACTAAAAAATACCCTAAAATGACTAAAAAATTCTTAAAAATTTCTTAAAAATATAATCGAAGAAAATATTACCTGTAAGTTCATAATGACAAAAATTTGTCAACGAATGACCTATAAAAATCTTTTCACAAGCAGGGAATTATGAACAAAAACCTTCATAATTACTATTGTACCTACTACTCCTTATTTATTGTCATTCTTCTATCTTCATCAGTAGTGTGAAGAAATAGAGGGTGAAAACAACCCTCCCAGTTTCCTATGAGGTTAACCCAGTATTCAGAGGGTTGGAGGGTAGTGTTAATGCAGTGTAGGAGGTTGTCTCGTAGTGTTTGGGGCATAAACTGCAGAGGTATGAGAGATAAGAACACTGATAATAGTATGAGATGACAACGTTAGGATACTGTGATGTGCCTGCAATTAACTGCTATCACACACGATCAGGAACAAGGGCAGGAGGCTGCCATCCAAAGCCAACACACTTGGGTCCGCCGTACAGGTCACCGCACGAATAGAAGATGGAGAGATTATGCCCAACCCACTTCCCATTGTTTGTGTGTCAGATTATGATTATTTTTCTTTAACGCCACGCTATGCGCATATGTACTAATTACGCTAATGAGTTATGGATGAGGAATATTGAATTTAAAGGAAATGTACCCTTATTTGCGTGGGAAATAGTTTTTGATAAAACATCCTCAGTACAGCTGACCGGGATTCAAACCCCGATCTCCCTGTCATCAGCAATCTAGTCCAAAATGAGAGTTACGCCTTAGACTATACGGCTACCAAAGCAGGTGCGTGTCAGAATCCTACTTCTATTGCTATTGAGGGAGAGTAGAAAATCATTCAGGAAAAGCCACTTGAGTAGAACCAGCCGGTATTGGAACCCTGACCTCCCCGTTACCTACAATCCAGACAATACGAGACTGTACACGAGTCCCAAACTGCCCATCTAGATTTCTCTAATAGGCTTGAAGAGTTTTCAAACACACGCGCTACTAGAGAAAAGTAAATACCATCGAGACGCAACGAACAAACTCTCTATCTGACAGTTGGAAAAGTTATTAATCCTACTTTCAAATACTCATGTGCTTTTCTTGGAAGGCTCTAAGATACATATTAACTGCTTCGGTGGCCACGTGGTGTAGGGCGTCGCTCTCATGTTAGACTATACTGCCATTGACAGGGAGATCGGGGCTCGAATCCTGGTCGGGTGTACTGAGGGCGATTTTTCCAAAATAGTTTTCCACTCTTTCCCCCCCCCCACAAATGTGGATACACTTCCTCTAAATTCAACCTTCCTCATTCTTAGCTCATTAACGTAGATAGTACTATTCGTATAACCTGAACAGGTAGTAAGACGTGGTGATAAAAAAGAAACATATTTAGACTTTGTGTCTATGTTTGCTTCTATTTGTGTATTTTCAAATAAATTATTAAAGATTATTATAATAATGAACGCACTATAAGAAGTTACTAAATAATGGCCGATTATTAACAATTAATATAATTTCCACCCCATTAACCCTCACCCTTGATTCCACCGCCGGAAGCTGTTCCTCAGCCATCAATCAAAACTCCCAGTTTCAGCGACACAGTTTGGGTGCGAGCAAGCGTCCAACAGTTGGCTGCACTGACCAGGGTGACGGTATTATTAATCAGACAGTTTCTAGGAGGATATAGATGTGAATGAAAGCGTCAGACTTAGCATTGAAGCAACTTTCGATGGTTGAAAAGCGGTCCAAGTTGTTGTTAGATACGCATAGCACTTGGGCTGGTGCACTTGGGGTATTTTTACAAGCGTGGTGTTCAATTTGGTGTTTACATATTCTCTCCACTCTAATTAATGTGCATATTCTCCCAAACCTCTTAGACCGAAAGAGTCCTTGCACCAGAAAAAATGCATGCTGGAACCCTCGCACAACATTTTTACTCTAATATTATAAACATTCAATAGCAACAGTTAAATTTTACAAGGATGTATGCATAAAACAAACGGAAAACATCACATGTTCTGGCTGCAACGTTAGTAAATGTGTTCTCTCCAATGCCAATTGCTGACGCCACCTAAGGGCTCAGCGGAGCACAGTTTAAAAACCGCTGCTCCAAGGTAACCTCCTTATCGCTGTCACTTAACTTAGGTCACAAATAGCCCTTGTAATAAATGTACCGATACAAATTAAAATATATGAGGTAATTAACATGCACTTGCTGAAACGACTGATTATATCAGCATGCGAGAAGTTCTATGAGCGAGAGCAAAAGGGCCTACCAATTTTGCCAGGAAAGATGTTTACACATACCTTCCAAGGTTTTTTTTACATACCACAATCGACATGGGACCGACGGCTTTACTTCCCCTCGGAACGAAGTTGTGCTACGGATTTTTATAGCTCAAGAAAAATCCTTCAACCCCGTCTGGATTTGAACCCACAAACATCGGGTCGTAAGGCTAGCCTTATCCGAAGAACACCGAGGTCAACAACAAATTCAAACAACTGCTTCATTCTCGTCTTTCAAGTTCCACTCCACCAGCTACTAGGTTCCGAGGACAGAATACATGAACTTCTAGATATTGTGAGGTTCATTTGATGTTCTGATCGAGTGCAAGGCACACGCCATTAGCTCATTAGTGGTAACTACCACATGGACATGCAATATGGGAACATAGCTACATTCAGTATCAGGTATATTCACTAAGTTTCTCATTAATGTTTTAAGAAGGCTCTAGGACGTGTTTCAGACGTCCAAAACTCCCGCGTTGAAGTTGTTTGTTATTTCAAAATATGGTTCAAGTCAAAACGGGAGGAGAAATTTATCTACACTTCTATATAAAATAAAAGTCTTTAAGTTTTAAGATTTAAAAAAAACTCATTCTCAGTGACGTTTTACACGAAATGTTGCAGTTCTAAGATTAAATTTAATGACTCGAGTCATTTGGTCCTCCTCTTATAAATAAAGCTTTTTTTAAAAAGTAAAGTCACAAAAGAAACTTTTTAAGTTAATAATTGATGATTGTATTATTTAAGTTTAAGAATTACCATTTCCAAATGAAATAAGTCAGTGTGAAGATATTTCACTTAAAGCAGGCACCGCTCTTCAGCTGTAAGTATAATCGGATACTCTACGAATAACCTTTTTCAAGACACGCGTATCAAAGATAATTTGACTGTGTTTTTTTTAGTGCCGCGTTCTATTACTCACCCGTGGCTATTCGCATTTTTAATTATACTAATGACTATTGAGGTACGCACGAGAAAGGTAGAATTGATATGAAATGTACCCGCATTTACCTAGAGGGATAATGGGGAACCCTTTAAGACAAAATACTCTCAGTGAACCTGATCAGGATTCAAACCGTGACTTCCCCGTCACCAGAAAAGAAGATTAAATGAACTTGACGTTTATTACACGTGCCCCACTGTAGGTTCTTCATGGCTAAAAGAACATTCGATCCAATTTGGCACCATCTCTCAAAAGTGACACATAGCTAGGACACCTAGCTTGGTCCAATTCTGTCCGAAAACAAATGTTCATAACTTGTTTTGTATTTATAAGCGCTTAATAAATGAAAAGCTTTCAGCGTCTGAGAGTTTTAGCACCACGTCTTACTATCCGTTTGGGTTATACGCTTATGTACTAATTACTCTAATGGTTTTAGGGATGAGTAAGGTTATAATACTAAAGGAAGTGTACCCGAATTTGCGTGGTGGAAATACCTTAGTTTGGAAAATACTCTTTCAGTAGACTAGACTGCCTATTATGGGGCGATCGAGGTTCGAATCCTGGTCAGGTTTACTGAGAGTGGTTTTTCCAAAACGATTCTTCAGTCCCCCCCTCTCCACGCAAATGCTGGCACACTTCCTATAAATATAACCTTTTTCATCCCTAAAACCGTTAGCGTAATTAGTACATAAGCGTATAAGCCGAACGGGTAGCAAGATGTGGTGTAAAAAAAAATAGCAACATTAAATAAGTTGTGTAATTTTGTATATCCATTCTAAATAAATTAAATAATTAAGTTAGGCCTACTCGTACATTAAAAGCTTTGTCTATTTTCTTTCTACGAAAGCTTAGGTGCTTTAAGAGAGTGAAAAAACATTTAGGATAAACCACCCTCAGTACACCCGAACGAGATTCGAGCCCCAATCCCCCTTCATCGGCAGTTAAATCTACTGCGAGGGATGCCTTAGATGAGGAATGTGGAAACTTACTTACAGGAGGGCCGAATAAAAAGGTTAAAAAATTTGTTGGGCTAAAGACTTCATTAATAGATATTAAAAATTAATTTAAAAAACTATAAACACACATAAGACTGACATGAATAAGTTTATAAACATTGAGAATGTATAACAATCATCAATACCTTAGTGGCTTAGTAGGCTGTGTTTTTTAGTTCGTTAAGAAGATTTATATGATGGGGTGTGAGATTAGTGAAACTGTGAGGAGCTGATTCTCATCTGTAAGTCAGTTTCTAAGATCAATTATTAAGTTTCATGGTAGAAAACACATGTTGGCAAAAATATCAGGATGAAAACAATGTCATATATATATTTTTGGGCATGATTTACCAACTAAATTATTATTTTGTCATGGTTTTGTAAAAAATGCAATGTTGTTGTGTTTAAAAAAGTTGGCGTCACAAAGCAACATATTTTAATTATTTATCCCATAGGCCAGATTAAACACACCAGCGCGGCGGGCCGTATTTGGCTTGCGGACCATTATTAGAGGCTTAGACCTTGCGGCCACCAAAGCGGTTAACTTTATCTATTAAAATTAATATGCAAATTAAACTGAACTGTAGGCCTAGTTTTTTTATTAATATATTACACCTTAGCTCAGTCGGTAGGGTGTCTGTCTTCAAAGCTAAGGGTCCCGAGTTCGATTCCTAGTATAGCCGAAAAGTGTATTATTGGTGAAATGTGGGATTATCCTTTTATAGTAATGAATTAATGGCCGAAGCTTGGTGGTTATTGATTTAAGTTATGATATAAGTCGTATACTGATATAATCGATTGGTTCAGAAAGTGCAAGTTAATAGGCCTACCTCAAATTAATAAAAAAAATTTTTTTGGCTCATTTTGATGTGAAGTGACGAAATTAATACAAATTCGTACACCCGGCCATTAATGTTTTGTTTAATGGAAATAAATGTTTACTTAGATATTAATACATAGAATAGAAACAAACGTTTGAAAAATAATGTTTATTTATTGGAGAAAATAGTACACATTTTTCTCAAGAATGGAACTTCTACCAAATGACAAAACAATCATTTGCTTTACAATACATTTTACCCGCTTTGGTGGTTGCATGGTAAAAGGCGTCACTCCCACAATAGACTAGACTACCGATAAGGGGGAGATCGAGGTTCGAATCTTGGGCGAGTATACTGAGGATTTTTTTACAAAATGCTTTTCCAATATTTCTCCACACAAATGCGGGTACACTTCCTCTAAATTCAACCCTCCTCATATCTAACACTTTAGCGTAATTTGTACATGTGTGTATCCCGCACGGTGCTAAGAAACATATGAGTTTTATAATTAAGTTTATGACATATTTAATTCTACTGTGAAGTGTGAAAGCTTGTGGGATAATTAACATCTTTAATACCCGCTTGGCTGGCCCGTGGTCTAACGCGCTAATCTCATGTTGGACTAGACTGCCAAAGACGGGGAGATCGGGATACGATCTCGGTCGGGCGCACTGAGTCTTCTCTCCCTAAATGGTTTCCACTCTCCCTCCACCCAAATGCGGGTGCATTTCCTATAAATTTAGCCTTCCTAATTCCTAACCATTAATGTAATTAGTACATAGGCGTATAACCTGAATAGGTAGTAAGACGCGGTGCTAAAATACAAACACAACATCTTTGATAACAGTGGCGTGTAGTGGAGTGTTGCCAGGATAAGCAGAGTTGGTTGGAACTATACCTGTGAATGGTTCTCATTCTTCAATAGTGCCCTCATTGGTCAAGTATCGACTGAGATAATTTCTCCTTTGTGGTATATAGAGCAGAGTCAATGTATGACTTGTCAAATGAGGGAACTATATCACAGGTAATATTTTAACTAGCTCTGTTTACCCTAGAAATACTCCACGTCACCGCTCCTGCTTGATAAGCCATGTTTTCACTGGGTCATTGGCACCTGGAGAATCACCATCAAAAGGAGTTCCAAATCACTTTGCTCATAGAGACTGTTTAAATATCAAATGTGATTCAAACTGGTGATCCTCAAAGTTTAATATTACAATTATTATTAGCACCGCTTCTTACTAACCGTTCGGGTTATACACACTTACACTAATGTGTAATGGTAGGGTGATTGTGAGATGAAATGGAGGACCTACAGTTTAACGTGGAATCCGAACCACGGTGGAGGCCTGGCACTCCTCACATTCACAAGTTGTGATTAATGCACGTCTTGTTAGAGGTGAAGGAAGGGTTTGGCAATCAGATAAATCTGTGCCGGGACCGAGGACTGAAGCCCAGACTCTCCTCAAAGTTGAGAGGAAAAACCACCCCAGTTCACCCAAGTGAAATTTAAACCTCGATCTCCCCGTCCTCGGCAGTCTAGCCTAACACGAAACTAGCGCGTTAGCTTACTACACCACCGAGGCAGGTGAGTTTTTATAAAGTTTCAAATTTAGAACATGCAACTAACTATTATATGTCCGTTATATATATTCATTTTAAAAACTTTCTCTCTCTCTCTCTCTATATATACATGTATATTAAGCACATTCTTAAATATACCCTTTAAACCCCTTCTCCTATTTTACACTTTCCTCCTCTCTCAACTGATTTTACTATCTATAGCTTCTCCTCCACATCGTGCATGATCAATAAAAACAATAAAACATACTTTATAGTTTTTTAATATAATGTTTGAAGAGATCCAAATGATAGAACATTAGTTCCAAGTGAATAGATAAAAACTGGTTATATTGCATCAATTTGCAAAGAGCCTTTCATAACAAAAAAAGGTATACTTATTTTTCCTAATAATTTTACCATACAATTTATATAACGTTTAAATTACAGCTCATATTTTTAATTAAGTATAATTATTTGTGAGAATTAACATTTTTATAATATTCTATGTTGCCTTATTTGCAACCTCACCGAGTACATCGAGGTGTTTATTCCTAAATATTTTCCGTCCCTCCCGCCATGAAAATGTGAGTACAGTTTTTATAAATTTTATTTTTTAATCCCTTCGCCAACAATGTAAATACCTACTTAAGTGGCCACATGATCTAAGGCGTAAATATCGTGTTGAAGTAGACTACAGATGACAGTGATAACAGGGCTCTAATCTCTGTCGGGTGTACTAAGGGGGGTTTTTACTAAATACTTTTTCCACTTTCACATCACGCAAATGTGGGTATTCTTCATTTAAATTCAGCCTTCTTCATCCCTGACTCACTATCGTAATTAGTACATAAGCTAATAACCTGAACGGGTAGTAGAACGCAGTCCTATAAAAAAAACCGTGTAAATAGGTGGACAGCTCGTACGAGTAGTAATATGCAAATCCCATACATGTTTTTTAAAGAAAAAATACCTATAATGGCTGCCCCCTCTTCAAAAATGGCTATAGACCCACCATCAGTTATAAAAACAATCAATTAGTATTTAAGTTTGAACAAGCCCTGAAAAGAACTGTCAAGTCACGCGATGTTCACTGTTGACACCCGAGTAGGAGGTATAAAGGGTACTTACCACGTGTCCCAGACAGTAGTTGTACTTCGTCAAGTACTCTTCCTCCGAGACAGGTCCGGCCACGTGCTCCACGCTCACCCTACTCTTCTTTCAAAAACACCAAGGAAACAAACACGAAACGGACAGTTCCTCTTTTTATAAAAAAAAACAACCCAACCAAACACACTCCACTTGATGGCCCGACCAACACTTCACAGGGGAAAAGAAACAGTTATTTAATTACTCCTCCACAAAACAACTTATTATGGTACAGTTCTCACGTAAAAATAAATTCAACTAGACAATCCCATCTTGACAACATCACCGTTTCAAAAGAAGTGTTCGCCTATTTACCCAGCACTTCCCACCGTGGAGGACAGGCTCTTAAATAAAAAATAAAAAGAGTAACTATTAAAGTGACATAGTTGAGCGAGTAGGAGAGCCAAAAGTAAATAAATGACACGCGCTTCTTTTTTTTACGACCAAACTAATATTTTATTGTAATTATTTCGACACTGGAAAACACCTGTAAGTCAAACGTATGCGGCAAATGAGCCAAGACTCGAACCCTGCAACGACCTAACGTGTGGATCAATTTCACCAACAATCAGTGGGTATTCCAAGATTTTTTATTTATTTTTTCCTCTTACGAATGGTCGGTGAGGGATTCACTTACCCGTGAAATAACCGGGCGCGTTTGTTGAGCTTTCGTTTGACGTTCCTACCGCCAGGGTCAGTGGCGGTTTCAACGTGAGAAAGAAGGGGAAATAAGTGTTTTCAGCTCGTACGAGGAGAGAGATAGAGCAGAGAAACTTGACAACACGCGTGCGTCTTGCCCGAGAGACAGACGGCGACTAAAAGAGGTTCTGGATGGAGCAGAGAAACGCCAGTAAACTCCAGTCACTCCGGTGGGAAATACTCGCGGCGAGTCTACTGTCGTGGACTAGTTTTCTTTTTGTTCCGCGTCTTACTACTCGTTCAAGTATAATCAGCATTTAATTACATTAATTAAGCATCAATGAGGAAGTGCACCCGTGTTTTCATTGAGAGAAAGTGGGTACCAATTTAGGGGAAACCGCCCTCAATGACATCCCCATCCCTAAACGAGACCGATGTAAGTCCAATGTGAGTCATGGACTTGTTGATTCAGGTTTTTGTTTGCTAAAATAAGGGGACAAGGTGTCTCCTAGATTTTTTAAATTAAAACTTTGTTGTGCACTTTCTAAACAAACATATTTTATAAGCACATGAACTTGAAGCTAGTTTATCCCCTACGACATTACGAATAATACTCTAAATAAAAATTACAACATTATTAAAATTTAATATTAGGCCCACCAGCGACGCAGTGCCTGGCGTACAAACTAAAAACTAAGCCTGAAAAATAAAATAGGGCCTATTATATATCTATCATTAGTGCACCCGATATTTAGCCTAGTAATTGGAAATCAGGACGAGCCTGTAAAAAATAGTAAATATCTTCGTCAACACCTGCCCAGAAACGAACCGGTGTCTCCAAGACTCGTGGCCGAGCATACTACCCACTTAATGATGTGCGCCAAGTGAGAACTTGTTTGTTTGTGAAACTATTATACTTATTTCGGAGCAATGGGTTTTTGAAGAATACATTGGTGATTAAGTGTAGTTTTATGTGAGCTACTAAATTGCATGTTTAGTTCATTTTTTATCAAATATATATATATATATTATTAAACATGCCTTTCACCTCCTGACGCTTTACAATTTCATCCACTCTCAACTGATTTTATCAAGGTCTTTATACAGTAAACATTTATTGCACAGTTTTAACAAGTGTATGCTTATAAGCTATAAATAGTGATTTATTGATTTAAAATCACAACAGTTCATGAGCTATACGGGGTCAAACTTGCTATTTTATGATTTTAGAGCACCGTTGTTAAGGTAAAAGTAATTAACGTATGGGGCTGAAATAAAGTAAAACCGGACATGCATATGAGGTGTACACAATGAAATATTAATAATATGATAAATAAATATAATATAATTTTAATGTATAATCAGTTTTAAAGTGGTAAAATTACATAATTTTTAATACTAAGTAAATACTGTTAGTTTTATACCCCGATAATTTCATTTTATCTCATTTTGTAGCACACATTGTCATTATTTAGAATTAATTTGTTCCTCTAACCTAAATCTATTCGTAAATGTTATTACATTTCAGAATTGATCATTGTAAATA
Organism: Timema bartmani; assembly: GCA_902151455.1. Classification (NCBI taxonomy): domain Eukaryota; kingdom Metazoa; phylum Arthropoda; class Insecta; order Phasmatodea; family Timematidae; genus Timema; species Timema bartmani. The sequence goes on from CABFWB010006250.1 coordinate 25,495, forward strand.
TAGATTTGGAATGTATATTTCCCGAAATGTCTTGTATTGATTGTGCCAACTGTAGAGACAATACCGACTAGCAGAACATAATATGCCAGGCTGAGACAGAAGGTCAGATAATCCCAACTTATGACACATTCAGACAAAGTGGACGCCGGCTTCCTTATCTGTTAGGTGAGTGGGCTGAGAAATTGCTGTCTTCCTCCTACTTATGTTAAATTCCCTACCAATATGTTATAGACTCAACATTCTTAGTAAATTTTACTGTCGAATAACCTTAACTAGATTTCTCATCCGTATCATTCATGATCAATAAACATATTAAAATTTAATCTATAGTTATTTAAAAAAATGTAATGGATGAAGAGATCAAAATGATAAAATATTAGTTCCAAGTGAACAGATGAAAACTTGTTTTATTGCACCCATTTGCAAAGTGCACTTCATAACAAATAGGTAAACTTATCTTTCTCAATCATTTTATTTTACAATTTATGTAACAATTAAATGACAGTTCATCTTTTTAATCAAGTATACTGATTTGTTAAACTAAACATTTTTATGATATTCATTGTACCACCCCACTCTCACTCTATTTAGTTACGGCCACAATACACTAAAAAGGAGAGGGACGGCAACTAAGGGAATTATAATATGAAAGGTGAAACATTTGCAAAATTATGAAAGAGAAAAACAGTTGGAGTATAAAGAAATATTTGAATTATTTATTCAAAGTAACAAACAGTGTTTAAACAAGTTTCATGGCCTCACATGTCAAACTGAAGTGTGTTGGAAAACAAATAAATCATGGTAGTATATAAACTTGTCCAGACGAGACCAATGAAATAAACACAATTGTTGCTATTATTTAAAGACAACTTTCTTTATGATATACAAGCTTCTAATTCACCACAGAGAATTAAGATCAAACAAAATTAGTAACAAAAGTTTAAATTTTAAATATTACAAAGATTGCAAAGAGCTTAAAGAGCCTCTTTTAAATGATTTACAACACGTCAGATTCATACCTGTAAATACAGACAAAACAGTTTTAAATTCAGAGTTTAAATTTTAATATCGCACCAGATATTTTCTTAAAGTTTAAAGTCCTAAATATATTACAAGATCGTAAAGAGCTTAATGAGCCTCTTTTAAGTGGTTTACAACGCGTCTGATTCACACCTGTGAATACAGAAAATTCAGTTTTAAATTTAAGAATTTTATCTTTAAATTTAAATATCGCACCAGATATTTTCTTAAAGTTTTAACTCCTAAAATTTTACAAGGTCATAAAGAGCTTGATGAGCCTCTTTTAAATGGTTTACAACGCGTCTGATTCACACCTGTGAATACAGAAAAAATCAGTTTAAAATTTAAAGTAAATATCGCACCAGATATTTACGTAAAGCACAAAGGTTTGACTTCCCGACTAAACTCAAACCTTCGTGGGACCATTTAACCTCATAATTTTTTAAAGAATTAACTAAGATTCCCACATTTAAATTTCTAAATAGACAAACAAAGTTACGTTAGAAAATCTATAAATTTTACCTTAATGAATCTGCGAATATTAAAGTCAAACTATAGTAATCAAAATTAAGTTACTTTAATATTAGCTTCAAAGAAAAGAAGTCTACAAAACAATTAATAAAAGAAAAGGTTAATTTAAAGAATTTAAATTATTATTGATAACCACAAAAAAATATATAAATATTTGACCTAAATATTGCAAACATAAAAAGAACTAAGAAATGTGGCTACCTATTAAGAAAAAAGATATTAGCGCCCATGCGGCGACAGGAAACATTAAGTGCTTCATAACAGAATTTACTTATAGACTAAAGTTTTAGCAAATTATTACCGATGCCTACACTGGCAGATTTCCATTACAAACTAAATCAAAGTATCTAAGAAAATCAAAACCCATCGCAGCAATATGAAGTTTTAGGTACAAACAAAGGTATTGTTACTAGCCATCCTGGCTAGATACAGTCCGAGTCCTGAAGAGGACTTCTCGTGGAAGTGATTGTTGGATAGTGGTCCTTGATCTATTCTTTTTGCCGTCCTTATATAGGTACAGTTGCAAGGAGGGAAGGTGGGAGCTGTCCTTTGTTATTAAGTCATTTTATAACATCAGATTATAAGGATGCTTGTTGTTATCGCGTACACCAGGTTCTTGTTTGTCTTGAATTCAACCGTCGCATTCGATTCATTTTCATAACATCAACTCCAAGACGCCGGACGCGCAGAGGTAGAACTATGCTTGTTAGGTCACGTAGGCCAGCCAGGTGTCCAACAACATGAGTGGTCTTGTCTTAGTACAGCACGGGCCAATCAGAGCATTTCAAGCTCACTTCGTTGTAGCATCAGGGTGCTGCACAAATTTGAAGCGTGTTTTGGACTTCTATCCATTCTAGCATTCGTGGTGAACAGGCTGGACTTGCAAGCAGCTCTACTCCAGCAGACATTAGCGTGAGTAGAACACCTATATTTGACATAGTAAGATCGTGATGTTTAATAATGCTAGATGTCTATGAGTACAAGATTACTTTGGGGTAGTATTTCTATTGCAGGATGTATATGAATATTAGCTTGTTTAGGGGTGGGTAGTAACATTGTCATATTACCAGTACACGCTAATGTTACACTATGTTGCCTTTTTCCTTTTTCGCAACTGAGAAACTTATTTAAAATAATTACAGTTTGATTTTTTGAAGTTTCATAATATGTGTTGAAACAAAGTTGGTGAATAATAGTGACATGGAACCAGTTGAGCTATTTTTTATGTTACTGTTCGATACATTAGTTTAATCGGTAGAGAGTTTATGTATTAAATTTAAGGTTTGAGGCTCAATTTCTGGCATAGTTAAAATATATACCTGTGTTTAAGTTGGCACTTTCCCTTTCTTGATAATTAATTAACGGTCCCAGGAATGGATGGTGTGCTGGTTATAGAGTTAATTGGCTTGTAAGTATTGTTCTGATATAATATAATCAATTTGCCCAAATGTTGGACGTTAAAAATATTAGGTATTGATCTACAATCCGTTTGAAATAAATCGAAAGCTTTTTACATCTTTCATAGATGCTCTAAAGTTTTTTAGTTATTTCATAAATCACTTACAGTTTATTCACAAGTGGTGTAGCCCACTCCTTAGGTTATTAAGGTGGGGGTGGTGGAGGGGGCAGGGGAGGGGGAGACGTGACGTGACGGCGGAGTGACCACACATTGTTGTACATTGTATGTTAATGTTTACTTATGGTTCTGTTTCACGCTGTCAGAGACCATGGTACCACCACTGAAACCTGATGCTGTCTTCAACTCAGGTGAATAAATCCGATGTGTACAAGCTTAGCCGCGACCAGCTACCGTCCGAGCTCGAGGTTTGGGGTGTCATTGTTCCACCCAACGCTACGGTGGGTGAGTTGTGGTCCCTTCTATTTGAGCTGGTGAGCGAGGTTGGGGAGGCTTCAGCTGACCTTGGTATGGCCAATAGTGTGAGTGGTGAACCCGTTACCCCCTCCCTTACTGCCCTGTCCGTGCTTGTAGGGTATTCTAATTGAAATACTAGGCCGTATCCCCGTGTGTGATGGGCAGAACCATACCGCCTTATTTAACTTTCTTGTAGAGGTGAGCCAGGCTTCGTGCCTTAAGCTTGTTAGTGAGCCCAATTTTTTGACTCTATGCATGACTAACATGTCCGGTTTTCTCACCGAATTATTCTTCCAGGGGATTCAGGGAAATTTATCCCTAAGGGCTGTGATTGACCTAATATTAAACGCCTTGTTACCTAGTCGGATAAAACAGAAGTTATGTAGGTAGGTAGTCCATAGGTTCCAGTCTCCCCATGAGTCTTTTAGGAACTTCATATTATCTATTACTGAGGAGGCCCGTGTACTTAACACCCAACTGGAGGAGTCCGAGCTAGTCGATATAATTCTTGAAAATGTGTCACCTTTGACTAGGCGCCATTTTGTTTTTTCTGATAAGCCTAGGTCTATTCAAGATCTCTATTCCTTGGCGTCGCTCATTGAGGGAACGGTTCTCTCAAAAAAGGAATACGTGGATGCGAATTCGCCCGCGCTGGAAAATCACGCGCGAACGGGTTCGAGTCCCGGACCAGTCAGTACAGCGCTATCTTGTGGCCCCTCTTTACCTGTTAGCCGCAATAGATCTACTAGTGGGAACAACCCCGTGGGCTTAAATCCCGGGAACCGTGCGCCCCCTGATTTTTCCAGAGTTAGGTGTCACCATTGTAACAGAATAGGGCATGTTCAAAGGCAGTTTGTGGGGAGAAACCTTTAAGGCACGCCCGAGGCCGTGGTGCGGTCGTGCCTATTTGTTCGAAGCCACGTGTTCCGAGTCACTGTGTCTCTATTTTTATTGGCCCCGTTGAGTGTGTGGGACTATTTGATACTAGGGCTAGCCATTCATTTGTTTGTGAGAAATTTCTTGAGGTCATTAAGGACAAAATTAGTATTGTGTATGAAGCCATCGCGCCTAAGGCGTATGCCGTGGCGAATGGGCAATGTTTTTTGGCTACCCGTAAGGTCAAATTTTCAATCAAAATTGGGCGATTCTCGTGGAAACGCTCCTTTTATGTTGTGCCGGAGCTTCCGTTTAACGTCATCCTAGGGAATGATTTCTTATTTTAAACCAAGGCCAAATTGAATCTAGGTAAGCAGGAAGTGTCCTTTGGTTTCACACTGGGGAATTTATCCTCTTTGCTGCCTGTAACCCCCCCTCTGGTCTATTTTTCATTGATGACGATAGTGAAGCAATTAATAGTGTGGTTAGTCAATTTCCGGATGTTATTACTGATAGGTGGGGTAAATGTGACATTCTGCCGTATGACATCATTGCGCAGGACAAAATTCCGGTGCGCTCAGGTCCTTACTTCTGTGCGCCACCCAAAATGGAAATTTTCAGGGATTTAGTTTCTACCTTGAAAGGAAAGGGGTTATTCGCCCGTCTAAGTCCCTCTACGCAAGTCCCGCGTTCATAATCCCTCCCAAAGGTAAAGGGTACCGCCTTATAGTCGATTATAAGAAGGTCAATAAAAAAAATTGTGATCGACCCCTACCCTATGTCGAGTATCGAGTCTGCCTTTCAACATCTGGGCAAGGCTAAATTCTATAGTTTGATTGACCTTAGCGTGAGTTTCTTTCAGTGCGCGCTCTCGGAAAATTCCAAGAAGTTCACTGCTTTCGTTACCCCATGGCAGGTTTACGAGTTCAACCGTATGCCCTTGGACATTATTTGTGGGGGGCAAGCACTAAGCAGTGTATTGGATCATATCCTTGCCGACTTGAAATTCAAATTCGTTTTTATTACCTTGACGATATCTACATCTACAATAACTCCCTTGACGATCACTTATGTCAGGTTGAAACTGTTTTGGGTCGCCTGCGCTTGGCCAGTCTTACCGTCAACCCTGATAAGATTGCTTGGGCTAAGAAATCGATCCCTTACTTAGGCTACATCATCTCGGAGGGCAATCTTCTAGTTGATCCTGAACGTTATAAGCCGATTCTTGAATTTCCTGCCCCTAAGAACTTAAAGGGTGTGTTGCGATTCTTGGGCATGTGTGCGTTATACGCTAGGCTTATCCCCATGTTCTCTGAAGTCGCCTGTCCCCTGAACTCCTTAAGAAAAAAGGGGTAACCTTTGTATGGGGGCCAGAACAGAATGATGCCTTTATCAATCTCAAACGCTATCTTGTGTCCCCCGCTGTGTTGCGCATTCCTGATTTCTCTCTGCCGTTCCAACTGCATGTAGACGCATCTTCAGTAGCACTCGGCGCTATTCTCTCCCAGCAAACCCCCGAGGAAAATAGACCAATAGCATTTGCCAGTAGACCCTTGAATGCTGCGGAGAGGAAATACAGTATCTATGAAAAGGAGTGCCTCGGATGCGAATTTGCTGTAGAGAAGTTTTCGGACTACTTAGAACTTAGGAAGTTTGAGCTGTTTACTGATAACATGGCATTGTCCTAGATGTGGAATCATCCCAAACAATTAGGCAAGATATGTTGCTGGATTTGGAGGCTCTCTAGATATAACTTTACTACCCACCATATTGCTGGGAAATTTAATGTGGTGGTGGATGCGTTATCCTGGATGTCTGAAGACCTTGATCCCGTTGGGGAGCACCTGGAAACGGATTCCCTTTGTGTCATCCATACCATCCCCGAGTCCTTTATTTCTATTAGTGTCCACCAGTCTGAGGACGATTTTTGCAGGTGGATAATAGAGAGGATCAATGCTGGAGAGGTCGTGGGAAACTACTCCCTCCGTAAAGGTCTCTTGGTAGTTAAGATTATGGGAAGGACCCGGTATTACGTTCCCGAGAGCTCAGACCCATACTCCTCAGATACTTCCACGACTCTGTATTCAGTGGGCACTGTGCTATGCTTAAGACTGAACGTAAAGTCTTTAAAGAGTTCTTCTGGCCTAATTTATCCAGGGATTTTGGATTGGGTGCGTAGGTGCGAGCCTTGCCAAAAGTCCAAGCCTTCCCAGAACTCTAAGATCGGCCTTCACTCTGCCGATATTGCGACGCGTACCTGGAAAAAAGTTTAGGTAGACTATTTCGGGCCTCTCACTCGCATTTCCCTGGTTAACACCGCTATTTTAATTGCCATGGATACATTTTCGAAATTTGTGATCCTGATCCCTCTTAGAAATATCAAAGCGTTGACCACGGTGAACGCTCTGTTTAGGCGGGTTTGGGCTCTGCTAGGGACCCCTAGGATTAATGTGAGCGATAATGGGCCATGCTTTAGGTCCAGGGCTTTCGGGGACATGTGTTTCTCATGGGGAATAAGGCACGTGACTACCAGTCCTTATAATCCCTCCCCGAACCACGTGGAGCAGCTTAACCGCAATTTGAACGTGGCTTCCACCACCATGACCACTCTCACTGGGACAAACACCTTTACTTATTGAACATTGCGTTCAATTTGGCATTCCACGAGTCAATCAAAGTAACCCCAGCTTCTATCTCCCTTAACAGGGATTTAAACCACCCCCTATTAGCTATCTGGGATGTCGACCCGCTCTTGTCCAAAGAAGGCGACCGCACATTTGAGGAGAAATGTGATCTTGCTTTTGTGAATCTCCAGAAGTCACAAAGTAAAGTGGCTTCAGCTTACAATCGGGGGTGAGTCCCCATTTTACTTAATATTGGTGATAAGGTAGTTTGCAAGTGTTTCCCCTAGAGCTCGACGGTGGATAAGTCGTCGGCTAAGCTGGCATACAAGTGGAACGGGCCATGGTTGATCGACCAATTTTTAACTCCCGTCTCTGTGCTACTAAGAGAGGTAGCTCACCCATCTTTAACTCGTCGGGCTCATGTCAGCCACTTAAAGGCAGTGGTATAATGAGTCAGTGCCCTGTCCTTTAATATTAGTGTTGAGGAAGTGTTTAATTATGTATCGTGTGTTTGGGCACTATATTCGTCCCGTGTTCTTGTTGTTATTGTGTAGTAAGAGGGGCCCCATACTTCCTATATTATAAGAACATGTTTAATATGATATTATATTATTCAAATTATGAAGCCTGGGACTTGTGAACGGTCTAGTGTGTGCATGTGCATTGGCCCAATATAAAAATACACGATTGGATATGTACTTTCTCTGAGAAGACTTCCGCCATATGTGATATCAGCGAGATGGTTATCTCCAACAATCATGTACCCGAGATGCCAAAGTCTCACCCGGGTTGGGTGCACCCGATTCGATTAGGCTTAATCATGTACCCGAGATGCCAAAGTCTCACCCGGGTTGGGTGGACCCGATTCGATTAGGCTTGACTGGTACACGATCATGCATCATTATGAGGACAACGGTGGTGCCGTGCATAGCACCGACCTCTTCTAAGTGGTACACCGGTACAGGGCCCATCGCGTTGCTACTTTCAAGAGACGGCACCCGCACATAAACTGTTAAATCACGTGCGGGCGCTACTTGCTCCCTCAGGCCGGTGTCCAGTTGGTACGGATCCAAATATTCTGAAATTAAATAAATACATATTAATTACAATCGTGGGAGAAAAATACCACTGACAATTCTATAAAATATATAGCAGGACGCTAATTACCCATGGACCAATCGCCATCCACCAGGAAAATTCCGTTCTCGCTAAATAAAACTAGAGGGTCCGGGCTATCTGGCGCTACCAACGCTGCAGGTGGAGGGGGTGCGTCTTCTTTTTTACAGTCTGTCAAAGGAACAAATGCCGCTGTACACCAAAGACGTAATAAGCATAATAGTAACCGTTAAAATATACAAAACGCTTTTAAAACATACCTGAATTTATCCAATTTTTCAGCACGTCAAAACTCATTATGATGCTTACTAGCCACAATTATTAATCACAATGACCTAATGTAATGATTTTAAGGTCTATTTATAATCGATTCAACGGGGGTGTGCCACATGTAAAGGTGGCAACTTCTTATTAGTCGATAATATTTTTTCCACATCAGTGCTTGCCCGATACACGTAAATACCGTTATCTCTCATTAGCAGTAAATTTTCCGCAGGGGATGGATGCCGTTGCTGGCTAGGAGGGGATCTGAGGACCGTCGGTCGTGTTTATTTTTCCAGCAGCACAAAATGCGGGTACACATCTTGCCCTGTAACGGGAGGAGGCAGAGGGTTTGAATCCCTGCAAGATAGACACATGCTAATCCTAATTAAAACCATAAATAATAGCTTTGACTGTTTTCACATACAGCCCTGCACAAATGACGGTACATCACTAATTTTATTATTATGTCTCTCTCTCACTCGGACAAAGATATCCAGACGGTGTTGAAGGGTTCAATTATCAATGACGCGCAAATGTGGGTACACATCTCGCCATGTGAAGTAAGGGTTTAAGTCCCTTAGAGGGCAATAAACGCTAATTACTTCATATTACAAATCCTAGCAAATGCTGTTACACATTTCACCCGGTCAAAATCAGCTCTTATCTCACTCTTGCCTGAAGAGCTTAGTTAGAATCCCTGTCGTGCGTGTGCACAGAGGCCGATTTCCTCCCTCATCATCCACAGCTTGTGCCCCTGACGGGTAGTAAGACACAGTTATGAATACCGATAATCTTAACTTCGTGGCTATTAGCACGGAGGTAGGGGGGATTGAATCCAGGTCGATCGTGTCACTCTGCCCTCACACAAATGCAGGTATATTTTATATCTTCCTCAGCCCTGATATTACTTATAAATTTATGTAGTTATATCACGTCAAAATATAGTTGCGAACATTAAATTCAAGTTACTCAATTCAATATTACCTATGAATTAATGTAAGAGTTATATATATTATTTCGTCAAAATATAGTTGCAAACATTAAATTCAATTTACTCAATTCAATATTACCTATGAATTAAAGAAAGAGTTATATATTATTCCGACAAAATATAGTTGCAAACATTAAATTAATTTTTCTGATGTTATAAGTGGCTCGAAGAATAAAAAGATTGTTTTCACTTTATACTTGGGTAGCAATCTACCGTCACAATGTATCAATGGTCTCATGTTCTGAGGCTTCACTAGACGGCCATTATCGTCGTTTAAAGCAAATACGGGTACACATTCTACCTGGTCCACCAGAAAAATGGTGGGGGGGCTGGAAGTACAGCCGTTCTAACAGACATTAGATGTGCTATAGATATTCAGGTTTGAATCCCGGTGTGCACGCCGTCTAAATGTCAGGCTCATCTAATACTGGCGAAGG
>CABFWB010006251.1:0-35223 GCA_902151455.1 Timema bartmani
TACCCACAGTGGTGGGCACGAGGGATAGTTATTTAACTTTTAGTCTAGTTTGCTAGTGAGATGGTTGAGGCTCGAATCCCAGCTGGATGTATTAATTGTCTATTTTTCCTAAATGCCTTGCAGCTTTCCTTCCACGCGAATTAATCTCCTTCTAAACTCTTATTTTTTTATTCACTCTCCAATTTGTGTGGTAGAGTTCGAATAGCCCGTAGTAAGACGCAGATAAAAATAATAATATTGTGATGCATATTTCTTACTTTTCTTCATAACAATAAAATTAACAAATATACCTTGTTCGCGCCTTTAAGAACATTTTAGAAAACATGATATAAAAGTTATAGGAGAGGCAAGATTGACAAAAGTTCACTATATTTATTTTCAAGCTGTCAAAATTAAAATCATCTGTCAAAAGGGAAATCTTCAGATAACATCGCATGAAACATTCGTTAGTAAGAGTAAATCTAATAATTTTATGAACTGTCAGAAAACGTTCAACTATTGAATAGACTAAAATTAAATATTTAGCTTGATAAAAATGTATTATACAGTTTACAAATAGTTAAGGACTATATCATGTGTGTGTGTGTGTGTGTGACATGGAGGGGAGTTGAAACGAGTGAAATGTTTTTAAGGATTACTTGTGAGGGAAATGTTTTCGAAGGAAGGTGGTTGTGTGGTGTGGGGGGTAGGGGTAGAGGGAGGTATATGGATGAATGTATTATTTTATAATCTAAAAATAAAACACAGGAACATATTTCACATTGTACATAAGGACAATACGATAATTTAAATGAAGGTATCCATACAAAAACCTATGGGATTGTAGATTTATAAAAGGCCTTTGTTGAAAAACACCCACACATTAAATAGCTCATCCCAAAACCAAGGGATAGCCGAAAATATGTCCATATTATATATCGTACACATGTGGCTGATATCTATTCTAATGCCAAAAAATAGGAGCGATAATTTGTCAGACAGACGATAGAAAAGGTAAAAAATAAGTTCAAAAATTAGTTGTGATTGTATTTCAGCATTGAACAGGAAACGGGGTCAATAGAAAAACATGGTTTATTTCTAGTTTATTTGCAGAGAATAGGCTCACAAACATTTTGTGACTACGTTGGGCAAATGGGGCTTAGAAACCTCAATTTACCCGGGAACCAATCTACAAAGCCTGACTTTATTGTTGAAATATGTCCTGATTTTACGATTAGTAAACCCTATATACATCCACAACAATTTAATTTTTAAATTAGTGTTCTTAACATGAAGGTTATTAACGTGACTTGAATCTGGTTTGCCTCAAATTGGAGGCAGGCATAATATCCAAGGGGTTCCTCCTTTTTTTATATTTAAATATGTTTGAATCCTAATGTGTATTAAATTTTCATTATTAATTACCCCAAACTCATTAAACGGTAAAATTAGTATGGTGATCATCAATAATTATTATATACCCGCTTCGGTGGCTGCATGGTCTAAAGCAGCGTTCTTCAACCTTTTTGCACTCGTGGACCGGCGAAAATAAGATAAATATTTCGCGGACTGACCGACGGCTAAGACAGAAATAAAAACCAAAGTAGATAATATTTTATTTATTAAATCTAATGTTATATAATTACAAATTTTAGTTGATATGACATCTGCTGCTGCTTCTTTGTTAGAACATTTGATATACGTGGCTGCAGCGTTGTTTCAGAGAGACGAAGCGCTGCATTACTATCCATTCTATTTTTCTGGTTTATATTACTGACTTGGCTGAAAAAGTCTTTCCACACAAATGGGAAGTCGATAAAACAACAAACAATTTTATAGCTTTATAACTCAGAGATGGATTTTTTTCGAGTGATATCTAAAGTTGAGACAATAATTGCATTTTATGTCTGGACACCAGAGTGACATCAGAAGACAACTCGATCATCTTTTCTTTTTCACGAAGATCAAGTGAACATGATTTTATATCTTCCAAGAAGGGACTGACTATTAATCCAGAGGTTACCTTTACGAGGATCCTCATTTTCAGGGAAATAATTAATGAAGTTCTCAGCTAACGACCTTAAATATTGACTTGTTATGTTGAATATAACTCTTTGGTTGACATCAGCATCAATAAAAAATTCTCTCAAAAGTGGAAATATTTCTATATTTTCCTCTTGTTCGCGACTATCCCAAAGAGCCAGCTTCTTTTTGAAGGCATCCATTTTATTTCTCAGTGTATTTGTACAAGACCCCTGAAGAGAAATATTAAGTTCATTAAGAAGGCTAAATATGTCCGCCATATACGCAAGCTTAGACATCCATTCCTCATTCAACAAAGGCTCTTCTAGGTCAGATTTTCGCTCTCGCAGAAACTGCTTTATTTCTTCCCTCAGTTCGAAGAGGCGTTGCAAGAACTATTCCTCTCGATAACCACCTCACGTCTGCATGGAGAAGGAGATGGTGGTGTGAGTCCATACTCTCACACAGTGTCGTGAGCAGCCTGGAGTTCATAACNCCTGGAGTTCATAACTCAACTAAGAATTTAATTAATGATCTTCACCGCGTCATTAATCACAGTGTTTAGTTCAGTAGAAAACCTATTTTCAGCTAGGTGATCCCGGTGGATCATACAGTGAGTGGACAAAACTTATGGGTGCACGACTCCCTTTATTTTCGTAACTACTCCTCAGCGACGTCCAGTCATGCTCGCAGCACTAACCGTACACATTCCGACGCATTTGCTCCAGTCTAAGCCCTGCGATTGAAAATACTCATCAAGTGCATTAAATAAATAAACTAGTGGTCCGTCCAGGTAAGTCAAGGCAACAAAGAAGTTCTTCCCTTGAGTCTTCATCTTCACTAAACCTCACGAAGTAAAGTAGGAGAGGATGATTACTCACGTCAGTTGATACATAAAGTTGAATCGCGAAAAATCCCGATCTATTTATCTTCACTACAACTTTATTTTCAATATCAGTGGTCATGTCAACAATTCTCCTCTGAATGGTGGTGTCCGAAAGTGGTGCAGCCTCTAGTTTTTTAGTGGATTGAGGATCCAAAATTTCTCGTACGACATCTAAGATGGCTTTACTAACTTCTCACCAATAGTAAACGGTTTTTTAGTTTTAGCTATTCGAAGAGCAACTAAATAAGACGCTTGAAGCAGTGACTTGTCACATAGTCATCAACATTTTAATTTGACTATTCTTAATTTTCATCTGGTCACAGAATCTTTCAAAAAGTCCAGAGGTTCATCAGTAAAATATCTATGCTTCGAATACAAATGACGAGTAAGGCTGGAAGGTTTCGTAGCGTCATTTGACAGAATTTCGGAACATACTACACACAAAGGCTGTGGCGATAGTTCACTGCCAGGAGCTACAATGGAACCAAGCTTTAACTACTCCTTATCTTAATGCCTAAGAACGTTTCTTTTTTTGGTTTGTATGGTACATTCTGAAGTATCAACATATTTCTTTTTCTTTGTTTATTCTAAACTTGAAGCACTAGTACTTGACATACTTTCGATACCATCACTCCTTTTCTTCTGAATATTGTCCTTGCCTCACGAAATAAAGTTAACAGGTTTTGATGTTTGACTTTTTTTTGTCTCCATTTTGTAGCGTTTCAAATTTTACGAAATAAATAACTTGTTTTCCGAACTACTACAACACATAATTATAAAACAATACTCACGAGAGCGATAAAATAAGATTTTTTGAGGCGTGTTGTCGACAGACGAGCTGACGCAATATTGGCATTTGGCGGCCGCGCAATTCGCCTATACTTGTTGTCGTGTGTAGCGCCCCGCTCTTCCCGCAACAATGTAGCGGCTCACAGCCGTCCTTAAGTTACAGGCCGGAATACTGAAGTTTGGCAACACTGCTTTGAGGCCTCTCAACAACACAGCCACGTGCAGTAGTGCTTATTTAGTTCAGTTTGTTTTGCTTGTGGGATATTTGTTTCTCGTGTAATTTACTTGGTTTGAAATGTTGTGTGGTTCGAGATTATATTGCATTATATTCTGGGTCATATGGTTAGCTTTCAATAGATTAAAATTATGGGGACGTGATAACTGATATTCAACTAACAGCTGACATAATTCAAGAATCATCGATTTGGTACATTTGTGGTTATGCTTGCTACAAATTGTTGGTTCGTTTGGAGTGGAGTTGTTGGATTTATTTTTTGGTTGGACGTGATACAGATGCTAACGATCTCAATGATACTACCAAAGGAAGACTAACTATTCCATCAACAACTATTTTGAGGATTGGAGTTATTGGACATAAAATAATGAAGATTTTAATAAAAGAAAAGTTTGAAAATAAATTTCTTTAACAAAAAAATCAGATGCAACTTTTTCTTTGCACCTGCCTCGATGGCAGCATGGTCTAAGGCACTATCCTCAAAATAGAGCAGACCTACATGATTCAGGCAAAATTTTTCGTGGACTGGTAGGAAATTTCCAAGGACGGGCACCGGTCCGCGGACCACAGGTCGAAGAAAATTGTATAAGAGTTCTCAGTACATAGGCGTTTAACCCGAACGGGTAGTGAGACGCAGTGCTAAAAAAAAGGTATTATAGTAGAAATTAGGAAAAGAATACAGTGGAAAATGCATGCTTTTATTCAGTCAGTAAGATGTTGACATCTTGCCTGTTTTTAAGGAATGTAAAACTCGAAAAATACAAAATAATGATTTCACCGATTGTTCTATATAGGTGCGAAACGTGGTCTCTAATCGTATATGACAAAAACAAATTTATGGTGTTCGAAAAAAAGGTACTTAAGAACATATTTGAACCATAAAAGGATGAAGCTAGTGAGAGTGGAGGGGGGGGGGTTATATAATGATGAGTTACTTATACTGTACTCATCACAAAACATTGTTAGGATGATCAAATCTCGCAGATTACGGCGAGGAGGACATGCAGCGCGAATGTAAGAGCTCAAGATTGGAATAGCTGGCATCCTTTTTTTAATCATATGACATAAAGCCGAGAGGGACATTACATCCAGGTTCAGTCGCCTTGTGTGTAGATTATTAGCCGCTCTGGTGGGACAGAAAGTTTCCCAGGGTACATCATAAGAGGTTGTCTACACGTCGTACCTGCAATTAGATTATGATAGTTATATGGAATTATGGAGCAGGTTTGAGTCTTGAACTAACTTAGCCCTAATTTACCAACCTCTAGCGACCGTTGAGATAGTTCCTCTTAAGGCGATTGGCCCTTTTCATTTGGCATGGAAATGCAGAGCCATGGGAACAAACAAAGAATTTTTATTGTTTTGAAATTTTCTTTTCGGAAACGGTTTGTTCAAGAATAGAAGCATGTTGACTAAGTTATTCTTTTTTCATACATACCTCCTCTATAATTTTATCAGTGATCAAATATCGATAAAATTGACATATTTCAATAGAAAACTGCCGGCTTCATAACAAATAATAATAAAATGGAACAATTGATAAACATCGATTCATTATCTAAGGAGGGGTGTTGAAAATATTAACATACAAATTTCACTGGTTCCCGAGAGAACTGATATATCCAAGTGTATGATTTTTCCGAAAGACCTGCCCGGTAGCACCATCTACTGTTTCTGTGATCTATCTGTTCTTGTTGGCGCGGAAGGATACTTTGGTTGTGAAGCCACGCCATACCTTTCACCCTCCCGTCCACCATCCCACAAAATAGGTTTTAGACTTGCACTCAACTGGGCCAAGGGCCTTAAGAGAAAATTACCAAAGATGTCAGTTGGGAATCAAGCCCGGAACCCCTAGGTTCGTAGCCAGGTGTACTGACCATTACACCACGGGCCTGGATGGAATACTTTTGTAATTTTGGCAATGCCGTAAAGTAAGTAACACTTTACTCTACCTCACTCGTAAAAATAAAACATAAGGTGTATTTATGTGTTTGTGGGTTTGTTTAGCAAGACTTTTTTTTAATGTGGCTATATTATCTTGAGTTTCACTGTTCACAGAACTTCTAATATAAATGAGACAAAAAAAAGAGAACATGAGGAACACGAACACATCTGGCATTAGACTGGATAGAGTAAGGAAACCCATAAAAATAAACTCAAATGTAGGTTTGGCCCTTTTTACCCACGTCAGAATAGGAGACACTTTATATGCTGCAAACTATACCTTATTAAATCCACAAATGAAGCTGCCCACAGATCGAATGAGCTCACGCCTACCAACTTTACTCCTCTAAATCAATCCTAGTTATTACTAATGGGATGTTGGGGGGCCTATGTATGGGTGACACGCGAACAATGAGGGGATTTGAGAGGTCAATCTAGAAATGTCATTGTGGCTTGTGACATCATCTCTTGTGAGAGAGCATTACTTTGTAATAACGAATGGAGATATACTGGCGGGATTTGGCTGCCAGCACAGTAAAGGTGGGAGTAAAAGGAACGTGATAAAGGATCAATGTTTTTGAAGTTTTTATAGCAATAGATTTTATTGGCCAAAAGAAATAAAATATTACGCCAATATAAACACGTAGTATAATTTTATTCCCATGGTGATATCAACAGTTCTTGAACATCTCTTATGAGCATAGCGGCATTAGAAGAGAACCTTTTTAAATGAAGAGAAAATGTTGCCATTAAATTCTAAGAAACCTTTGACATATATTCAACAACTGTTGATATCATCATGTGAAGAAAATTAAAATATGTTTCTACTGGATAAATATTTTATTTATTTTGTCAAAAAAAAAGTTTTTATATAAAAACTTCAAAAAATGCTTACCTTTTCTCTCGTCCCCTACAGGTCCACTTTGATGAATTTTACTTTGTCTCGGGAATATTTTCAATACTTTATTTATTTAGCACCGTGTCTTACTACCCGTTCGGGTGATACGGTTTTTCCCGAACTGAGTCGCAGCAGTGAGGCGGTTGGTTATGTATTGCGCTTTTTAGACATGTTTGTTTTTATCCATGCCTCTTGATATCTGTTCATGTTATACGTATATATAGGTGACCTGGCGGTCTAGGGGTAAGGTGTCGGACTTCTATGCTGGGGGTCCAGCGTTCAATCCTCGGTCCCAGCACAGATTTGTCTGATTGCCAAACCCTTCCTTCACCTCTGATAATATGTGTATTAATCACAACTTGTGAATGTGTGGAATGCCAGGCCTCCACCGTGGTTCGGATTCCATGTTAAACTGTAGGTCCTCCATTTCATCTCACAGTCACCCTACCACTGCACATTAGCGTAAGTGCGTATAACCCGAACCGGTAGTAAGACGCGGTGCTAATAATAATAATATACGCATATATGAGTAATCTAATGGCGTAGGGATGAGGAAGGAAGCATTTTAGTGGTAATCTATCCGCATTTGCGTGTAAAATGAGCGGAAAAACATTTAGAAAAAACACCCAATGTAGACCCGATCGGGGTTCAAACCCCGATCCACCCTTCATCAACAGAGACTTTCGATACTCTCCCCGAATAAATTAAAGTCAAATTCACATCATAACGACCTTTTATCAAATACAAATACTTTTTGCGGCCAAAATTGACTATATCTTACTGGTGATATTTTATAAGTATTAACTATATCCATCAAAAGTGATCTCTGTGGTATTAGTAGTCAAAGGTCCTGGGTTCAATCCCCGACACTTTCATAATTTATTCGTGAAGCAGTGGGGTCTGGAACGGGGTCAAACTCAGCCTCGTGAGAGAACAAATGAGTAGCTACTTGAATGAATAAGTAGAAAACTGAGATTAATAGATTGGGGGCTCGTTGTGCTGACTACATGACACATTCCATCTGCAAATGTTGGCACTCCCATCGTTAACTGCGGCGGCAGCTCGGTTGGTAGGGCTCGCTTGGAGCTATCAAAAGTGACCTGTGAAGTGCACATCACTTTAAGTATGAATACGAAAGGTTTTTCGCCACATATTACTACCCATTCAGATTATACTCATAATTTATTAATTACACTAATAGAATAGGCACGAGCAATGTAGAGTTTTATAGTAAATATACCCGTATTTGCATGGAGGGCGAGTAGTATATAATTTAATTTTTAAAAACTCAATAATTCCGACAGGGATTAGAACTCTGATCTCCCCATAACTGACAATCCAGTCCTAAATGGGAGTGACTCGTTAGAAATTCCGATCACCGTTGCGGGTAGGTTAAAGTAGATCTAGTAACTTTTCTAGCTACTATGAAAATTGGACTGGAACAAAGTGTTTAGCTCTAGTACCATTCTTTATACTCTTAAATCAATCCATTGATAACTTTGAGACTACCCGCATCGTTGGTCACATGGTTTAAAAACCGGGGTGTCCAACTTTTCCCCGAATGAGGGGCGCTTAAGTTCTTAAGGAATTGAATGGGCCAGGGCCCATACATGAGATGTATATTACCTAACGCTTGGATATAGTACACATACATGCACACATATCCAACCATCCATCCATTGTGAAACAATCGTGTACCTGGTAGAACTGGGACACTTCCACACCAAGTGATATAGCTGAGAGGAAGAGACAGATAAGGCGGGGGGGAGAAGGGAACGTCAAATAGAGAAGAACTAGTGTGGGCCAAGCTGGTTCAGAGTCACCAAAACTCCACGAGGAAACGCCCCCCGACGAACCCCTCCCCACCAGGTACAAGTGACAAAATTACAAATCAGGCAAAAAGGGCAAAAAGTGTAAAAATAATACTTAGCACCGCGTCTTACTACCCGTTTTGGGCTATACGTTTATATACTAATTACGTTAATTGTTAGTAATTGGGAAGGTTGAATATAGAGGAAGTGAACCCACATCTGTGTGAAGGGAGAGTGGAAAGCCATTTAGGGAAAACCTCCCTCCCTTCACCCGAGGGAGATTCGACCCTCAATCTCCCCAGTCTCGGCAGTCCAGCTCAATATGAAACTAGCGCGTTTGCTAACTACGTCACCGAGGCGGGTAAGTGTAAAAATATGCACATGTATAAAAAGGGTAAAAGTTTTAAATGGGTTGGTAAGGGTAAACGGGGGAAAGGGTGAACGGGTTGATAAGGGTAAACGGGGGAAAGGGTGAACGGGTTGATAAGGGTAAACGGGGGAAAGGGTGAACGGGTTGGTAAGGGTAAACGGGGGAAAGGGTGAACGGGTTGATAAGGGTAAACGGGGGAGAGGGTGAACGGGTTGGTAAGGGTAAACGGGGGAGAGGGTGAACAGGTTATCTGGAATGAAAAAAAACTAAAATTATTTTGATTAGATTTACTTTTTACCCTTTTTGCCCTCTAAAATATTTACAACTTTTTAACCTTTTTGCCATTTTTACCCTAAAATAATAGCCTTTTTTTGTACCTTTTCCTCTTTTTATCTAGTTTACCCTTCTAATCCGTTTTACACTTTTTAACCATAATAGTAAATTGACTTTTTGCCCTTTTTGCCCTTTTTGCCCTTTATAAAGTTTTTACTCCCTTTTCTTCTAAAGTATTTCTCCCGGGCAAAGCCGGACACACTAATGCTCACCGGATTCTTGAAGGCTTGCTAAGGTGGTTTGTAAGAAAACGAGCGTTTAAGGCCAGTTGTGTTTTTACAGTTTTCTTTTAGCATACATTTTGGCAAAAATAAATCTAATATTGCTACAGTAGATACATTTACTTTTTATATCTAGTAGATATGGGTTGAATCTTATATTTCTTTAATCTGAATCTCAAATCCAAATCTTTAATTTTCTGTAGAATCTCGAATCTAAATTCGAATCCTCGAATATTTAAAAATTTACCATTTTATTTAAAGTGAAAATATTTAAAAAGTAATAAAAAAAAAAGTTGTTTAAGTCTTTGTTCCAGTGACAAATGTTATTTTGTTTGTCAACATATTACTTTATTAGCAACAAAGATAACACTTTTTATGAAAATTAGTCATAATAATTTAATTTGGTCATCCTATGCGATTTTGATATTGTTCCAACTACAAAAGCCTATATAATTCCTTTTACCAATTGCTAAAAATTGTTATTTAAAGTGAATATCTTCATAATTGTATTAGAGATACTTTTTTAGAATTTTTACGAATTTCGAATCTCTCTAATATCATAGTATTTTAATTATCGAGGATATGGCTGTCCCATCTTTAATTAATAATAATAATATCAACTTTTTTTGAGAATATTATTCATGGAAATTTTGTAATTTTTTTTGATATGTTCATGACAAATATTCAAACACTGTTGATATTTCTTTATTTTAGATCCATTACTGTTTCCAGCCTCTGGCCTGGTACAGTTTTTTATTCAAGCCATATATTTTCCGCTAATGGCTTAGTAGGCCTGTCTTAACTACATATGCCTTATACTCTAACTTAAGATTAGGACAGGCACAACATCCAGTCCCCACCCATTAATTTATCAGTGTGAAAGGGTAAACCCACATTTCACCGATGATAAATTGTTCAACCATCCACGTTTTCTTCATTCCCACCTAAACGTGTGACGAACGCTGGTAGAACTCTCGGCGCAAAAAATAACTTTTTAAAATGCTCATTGAAATAATATAAACGTTATCTGTGTGAAGATATTACAGATGTGTTATTGCTTATAGAGGTTATATATGGTCTGCCCTGGGTGACGGCATATATTTATTTTCAAAGGGGGAAATTTTAGGAAGGTGGTGGTAAATACATCACTACTACCACCACCACCACCACCACCACCACTACTACTACTGTAATAATACAGTGCACATATTTTAATTATATTCATATGTCAAATCATGTGATATGCAGCCCTCACTTTTTATAAATACCAAAATTTTATCAATATATCTATACGGTCCTTCCTATAAAGTATAGGTAAACCAATTTTCAGAAAAAATTTCGTTAAAAATTCAAATGATTCTAATATCTTGGTGTTATTTTATATGTGTTTATAATATATACCAAAATTGACAGTTAAAGATCCCATGACTTGATGTATCGAAACATAAAGTAGATATAGTATATTTACAAACCTTCAGATAAGGCCATTACTGTAGTTCATCTCTGGGATAGACATTTATTTTCTGTAAATAAATAACGTGGTTTTGTTTTTCTTTTGTTTCCCTGGGAAACGAAATTCACTTTTAAATGTAGTTATATTGGATTTCAATTTTTCTTCACTGCGCATGCGTTCGTCCTTCCTTAGATAACGTTGAAAAATAGTACCGGAACTGTCCTCACATTAAAAACCAGATTTTAATGTTTCCCTCCCTAATATTTCTGATATTTATGACAGTCTATCATTCTCACGGAACTAATCTACTTGTATTTAGAAATTATTAAGAAAAAAGGGCTTGTGTAGCCAGGATTGCAGATCTGTGGAATATAACAGTGGGCGGGGAAGGACGAGTGTTGCCGACTGTCTCCGCTAGTCAGCAGTAGTGTCGCTCAAGGGAAACGGGCGCGCCGGGCGTCGGTGCCAGTTCGCGCGCGGAGCGGGTTCTGAACGGTGAGTCGGAAGCGTCACATCAGCGTCGCCTAGACCACTATTTTTAAGGGGCGTCGTCTCTTAACGCTGAGGGACATCGCGTCGGATTAATAAAAAAAAGTCTTCAGCGTCGTCTAGACCACTATTTTTTAAGGGGCGTCGTCTCTTAACGCTGAGGGACATCGCGTCGGATTAATAAAAAAAAGTCTTCTTTGAGGGGGGGTTCTGTTTCGGTGCTTTTATCAGCCGAAAAAAACGGTACGTTTTATTTGTTTAAAAATATACATTCAACCAATGACATGAGCGTAGTCGTAAAACAGATAGAATTAATACCAAATTTGTTAAATCAAATTTGATTTGTCAAGATGAAGTTTATGACATAAAAAAACTTTACTAGATTACTAAGAAAATAATATTTCTCCCCCACTGTAAATTAGAAAGTCGAAACGTAATTGTAAATATACATTAATTGTGTGTTAACCAAAAACTACAATTGTGTTTTTTTTCTAGTGATAAATCTCAATTCGAAAACTAATTTTTAGCTAAATAGATATTAATACAAAAATAATGTTAAGGAAGTGGTTTAAAAAGTGATAGCGTAATTTTCCACCCTCTCCAAAGTTTGTACAATCCAAAGATATCGACACATTTAAAACCTATCTTTGTTTCTTTTTCCGTGTTTTTAACCGGGGCTGAGTTCAACTTGTTAACATTGTGCTATGAAGCTGGAATTGCTAACACTTGAGGAAGAATAAAAATCACCAGCTTCACCAGAAGGAGAAAAAAAACAAGACAAAAGAACACCACCTACCCCATCAGACGTCATGAAGAGAAGACGGCTAGCACTTGTCCTGGTATGCATCGCGTCCGCTCTCACGCACATCTTTACGGGTGAGTGCATACACATTGCCTGCCCACACACGCATACACACACGCATTCATTTGTGTTTACTCAACATTCATATGCAAATAGCCGTGTCTCCTGTGTTTGCGTTTTGACGTGTTGTCGATTTTTTTTTGTGTGTGTGTGAAACCGCCCTTATAATGGATGGTTTAGATGCAAGGACAGGGAAAAGAGGTAGATATTTTTTTATTTAGTTTGTTATCTAAATAAGCCTTTGCGATTCAAATGCTATCTCCCATTGATCAGTAACATCAATAGCGCGGTATGTTTGTTTTTCGTTTTCCACCACTGTGCGATGTTTGCACAGTAAATGTAGAGTACATGGGTGCTGATAAATAACTTCGTCGAGTGACAGTGTGGGTTAGTGGGTGGTTTGGAAAATTGGGGGAGGGGGTAGTATTATTTTTGCACATAGCCTTTTTTTAAAGATACGCTGATATTTTAATGAAGTGACTGTCGAAGTATTTTGAGTGTTTATGTTAGCATCAACATGTTCTATTACATCTTCAGACCCACATCGGTGGTCACATGGTTTTAGGAGTCATTATAGTGGATTGCTGTTGCTGGGGAAGTCAGTGATCAAATCCTAACCGGGTGCATTGAAGTATTTTATTTTGAATTTTTTTTAAACACTTCCTCCATGCAAATACCAGTGCGTTTCCTATAAAATTCTACATTCCTCATTCATATCACACTAGCATAAATATGCTAACCAACCGGACGGGTAGTAAGATGCGTAGCGCAAGGATATAAATGGCATGTTTCTCGTTTATATTTTAATATAAATGATTATTATTTTTACCGTGACTCGTACTGGTGTGCTAGCGGACTAAATAGAAGGCTCGTCTAATCTGGTTTGCCAGTGACGTAGAGGTCTAAGTTCGAATTCCATCCGGGTGGGCCTTTTTTTCTCTAAATAGTTTACGACTTGCCTTATTAAACCCGAATCCATTAATGTAATTAGGTGTGGATAGACAATATGGGTAGTAATATGCCATGAAAAATAATAATAATTGCATGGTTTAAAGCATCAAAACGTAAACCTTAAGAGCTACCTAACGAACGTGGGTGGACTGGATACTGCTTTTGATCCCAGGATAGCACCAACATTTCCCCTCACAGGATAGATTGGGAACTGCTATATTGCAGTGCTATTTACCTCCTAAGGTAGATTGAGCCCAACCTAACCTAATCCAACCTAAGTTTGTTCACCCTCTCACTAAGGATTTTACCGCGGACATAATTTTTCGGAGGGATTTAGCTAACGTTCAGCTGGATGGCTTGTCCACTGAATTGTGGTCTGCTGGCAATTTATTGTATTCATATTCAATTAATATTATAGTATGAAGTGCCCAATCACTTGTTTTAAATTACTTCTAGTTGAATCGACGGTGCCCAGTCCAACAATCTCTCACAACGTCCCTATATCAAGTATATTTGAGTTTATCAAAGGTTCGAATTCTGAAAGAAGACTCACATTTTATAATTATTACGTATAAAACGAGCTTTTTGGAGATTACTATATGAAGAGGTTCCAAAAACTAATATCCCATGCATATATAATAATTGCTCTAATGGGATAGAATGTGTAATGAAGCATTTTAGAGGAAATGCATCCGAATTTGCGTGGAAGGAGAGTGGGAACCCATTTTATGATAAACCACTCTCAATAGAACCGACCGAGATTATAATCCCAATCTTCCAGTCATCAGCAGGCTATTATAGCAGGGGAATGACGCCTTAGACCATTCCGCCACTGAAGTGGGTCCAATGCTTGTTGAGCAATTTAGTAAACGACAGCGAACTGTAAAAATGTGATATTTCTACATGCTTTAAAAATGAGGTTTGGTAACGTTGCAATGAGAAGGATATCATATTGGGTATTTGGTCTAGGCTGATTGCCAGAGTTCACATTTGACCAAGCTAAGACTTGATTATAACTCCACCCTAAGGGTTCAAATATGAACGAACCCTTTTTAGCTTTGCAATTATATTTATTAAACTTTAATTAATTTAAATGCTTTAAATAAAGTCTGATTGGTAAGACAAAGTAGCAGCGCTGAAACTAGGCTGATTTAGAAGCAGTTAATCTTTAATTAAATTATTATTTTCAATGAATGGAGACAAAAACTCTTACTATGTTTATAGAAATATAGCATCCAAACAGTTTGTTTAGTAGTATTCCACCGATATGTTACAATACTTATTAAACAATTATAGGTTTGTTTTTAATTGAGGGTTGATTTTTATAAAAAAAAGTAATGTACGAGCACATGATTTATAAACTCTACCTGGATTTTCTTTTAATGGATGTCTGAAGTACCGTCTAGAAAAAACCAAAATATATTTTTGCAATCAGATTTATTAGGATTTTCTATCTGTAAGGCTTCTATTTGTAAGGAAATTGTGGTATGGCTTAACCAAGGATAGGACGTCTAATAAAACACACTAAGCGCTTGCAACTAGATATTTTCTAAGCTGGATATCTTACTGAACCTGTATGTGTTACACCCCAACAGTGAAACTGGCCGTTTAACGAATTGGGCAAATTTCTGCTCATTCTGTGAACTGATTTCTTCACTTGACCATTTCACGAAATGAGTAAAAGTCGCATCAACTCGTGCCCATTTCATGAACTGAAACTTATTGTACTATCGGCTACAAGTTTAACCGAAATTAGTTTTAAGATATTATATTAAACTAGCCCAACTTAACTTAACCTAACATTAGATTCTAAAGAAACTAAAAGTTAAATTACTTAAAAGACCAAACCTATCTTCGCTTGTCCATTTCACCGATAGGGCAAAAATTCGTCCAGTTCATGAACTGGGTACCACAAGGGCTGCACAATTGAATTGGGCTATTTTTTGCCCAGTTCGTGAAATGGTTAGGAGGAGAGGACAGTTTACAGAATTTTTAGAAATTTGCCCAACTCATGAAATGAGCAAATTAAATAAGGTTTAGCATATACAATTAATCAATATCTTCTTCAGAACTACCCGGTGTTTAACCAGGGTTCTATAATATTTTAATCGACCCCTCTAACAACTCGGTCAAAGTTTTAGGCCACTTTAAATTCTATAAATCATTATCGAGCCTTAACATTAATGTGTGAAAAATAAAATATTATTATTAGCACCACGTATTACTACCCATTCGGGTTATACGCACTTACGCTAATTTGTAATGGTAGGGTGATTGTGAGATGAAATGGAGGACCTACAGTTTAACGTGGGATCCGAACCATGGTAGAGGCCTGGAATTCCTCACATTCACAAGTTGTGATTAATACACGTCTTGTCAGAGGTGAAGGAAGGGTTTGGCAATCAGATAAATCTGTGCCGGGACCGAGGATTGAACCTCGGACCCTCAGCACAGAAGTCCGACACCTTACCCCTAGACCACCAGGTCACCGAAAAAAAAATCTTCAATGTTGTTAAATATTAAAAATGATTGTTTACAAACCTAAGGCACGGTTTCAAGGTAGGTACAGTATTATTATTATTTTTTTTATTTCTTTGAAACAAATTGTTAAGCTTCAGCGACTTTGAGTAAAAAATCAATATTCTGTTTTGGAAAAATGAAGCAAGAAAAACTTTTGTGCAGTTTGAATATACGTGTATAAAAAAATGCATAGTAACAGACGGAGATTTGAAAATGAGCTTCGTGTGTGCCTCAACAAAATATAACCCAGCCGGAACCAATTATATGATAAAAGACTTCACACATTAAAGTAAATATCGTGATGTATTTTTTAAATGTTAAATTCAACGTGGTTTAATATTTTGAATGTATAGTATTTATGGCATCAAATGTGAATCCATATTATAAAATAAAATGTAATCGTTATCGATAAAAAGTTTTATTATTTTTAACAATTCAAAACTTATACAAAATTTGCAAGAAAATATAGTAATTAAAACAAAAAATGCATGCTTTTTTGTTTTATAATCAAAGCGTATTTGAATAAATGCATTATGTTAATCAGGCTAAAACAGGTACTCTGAATTTTCAAGTGGGATTTGAGTGCAAGCAGTTTTAGAGACCCTGGTATAGGGGGTCCTGATTTGATTTCAAGCATAGTTGACGATTTGCGTTTGCGTTTGGGTTCGTTCTGCAATCTAATTTTTTTTTCAAGCCCCACGTCTTACTAACAATTCGTGTTATACATTTATGCACTAATTACTCTAATGGATTTAGGTATTATGAAGGTTATATTTGGAGAGAGTGTATCTATATTTGCGTAGAGGAAGAGTGGAAAACCATTTTGGAAAAAATCTCCTCAGTAAACCCGACCGAGATTCGAACCTCGATTTCACTGTCATCGGTGGTCTAGTTTACTGCGAGAGTAGCGCGTTAGACCACGCGGATACCGAAGCGAGTTGCCATTTAATTAGTAAATGAGAAAGGGCGTATTGTATTAAGTCAGTTTGTAAGTCATGCTGCTGATATATATATGTATTTAGAAAATTTATGTTAAATATTCAATTTAAAAAACTTAAAATCTTCCATATTTTTAAATAATAAAAAATAAAAGGCAATAAAAGTTTTGGTACACACCTGGAAGCCTTTATTATTTTATTGGATTGTAAAGCGTTAGCCAGTTAAAATAAATACATTATTTTTGTCCTATATCCTCATATACAATAGTAGTTTTAATTGTAAAAAAATTATATTGCGTGCGAATCTAAATGTTTCCCAAAGACAATTTATCACTGTAGGTTTACCCTCTACATGATAATCAAGGTGCACGCCATAAAACAAAACTACCTTCATAATCTTTAAATCTTAAATTCAAACTTTTATCAGCTGTGTTAAACATAATAAAAAATATATTGCTTTTTTTTCAGTTTTTCTAAGTCCTTTAACTAGTTTTGTTTGAACTCTTCTCTCAGTAATCGTATTCAATATCTCTACTGAGAATATTCCCGTAAGGCGATCTTCTTCCAGTTATAAAATACCGTTATATTTTTAATTAATAGATATTATTTTATAAATTATATAAAGCAATTTTGTTTAGATTTTTCCCCCTCCGTGTTGTTGATTTTTAGAGAAACACAGACTTTTTCCATTAATTAAACTAATATAGGATCATATTACAATTTTTTTAAAGTGTGTTTACTTGATTTATATTTATAACTTTTATTTTCTCAGTAATTTTGACTTATCTCACAACCCATTATTAGAACTGTGTGTGTCCTATATTCTGTGCTTACCTTCCTCGGCAGCGGATAATATTAAAACAACACTAGAAAATTATATCAATGTGAACGAGCGAATATTCATTTCACGGGTAAGATTCATAACTGAATGTTAGTAATAGTTGACTTATGACAATATTAACTAAGGTGTGTAACACTAAAGCAATAAAGTTATTAAGGTTTAATATGTTGGGAAACCGGGGCTGAATTCAAATCTAAATCTAGAGGGGTTTTCTACAAGGTTTTGAAAAGTGTAATCGTTAGAAATTACCGGAAGCATTGAACTTAGCCAAATCTAATTATATGTTTTAAAAACTAACTTAACCTATTATTTTCTAGTACTGCTCCAACCAAACTTAGCCTAACCTAGCGTGGCATAAATCGGCGTAGTCTTTTAACTTATGCGCAGTAATTTAAATTGATATTGGCAGGATTTATTAAATATGTATTTAAATTATTTAAAGGAGACAGCGGTCTTATTTTAAACACCAACCATAATGTATCAAGGTAAAAAATTATATTTGATAGAGCCAATAATACAGCAAATATTAGACCGAGCGGAATGAGGTCCTTATTTAACTAACGTTTGACATTTTGTTTGTATATCTGTTCTGAGATTACTGATAAATGCGTGGGGCCATTTGTTTAAGTTTGGTAGGAACATTATTTGAACCAAGGTCGAACGAAATGTATACACGGTTTTGTGATCTGATCAACAGTTTCAAGATGGCGAACACTCAAAGGTTTTGTTTAGTGGCCCATTCCAAGTTTTATTTTAGCACCGCGTCTTACTACCCGTTTGGTTTATACGCTTATGTACTAATCACGCTAATTAGTTAGGAATTGGGAAGGTTGAATTTAGAGGAAGTGAACCCACATTTGTGTGGAGGGAGAGTGGAAAAACCATTTAGGGAAAACCACCCCCCAGTTCACCAGACCGGGATTCGAACCTTGATCTCCCCGTCCTCGGAATATCAAGCTCAACACTAAACTAGCACGTTAGCTAACTAAGCCACTGAGGCGGGTCTCAGTCCAAGTGATTTTAATTTACAATTTTTTTTTTCCTTAGCAACACGTGATATATTCCTAGCAATTAAAAAAAAAGAGCAAAGAGTGGAGTTTGTATTATAGCTTACGCTTATGTATTATTTACGATGATGGATTTAGGGATTAGGAAGATTATATTTGCAGGAAGTGTACACGCATTTGCGTTAAGAAAGAGTGTAAAACCATTTTGGAAAAACCACATTCAATACACTCGACCTAGAGTCGAATCTCAATCTCCCTCTTATTGGAAGTTTAGTCTACTGCAAGAGAAACTCCTTAGACCACGCGGCCACCGAAGTCAATTAGTCATTTGATCAAGAATATCGGGCACGTTAAAAAAAATCTCTTACAGGAGTGACATTTTAAACCATATCAACAATGGTTATCTTTTAATATGAATTATTAGTACTATGGAATATAATATTCATTTGTTTTCTGTTTAACTTGATCAACAAGGAAAAATATATATTTTAAATCCAAGGAGAAAATAAAGGAGATATTTAACCTGGAGATTCAAAGATAAATCTTGAGGTTGTAGTAATGTTAATACATTTTCACACAACCACTATTTAGTTTTGTATTAAAATACATTATTTCCATTAAGTCACTTTAACTATCAGTGAGCACACTGTAAAAGTTTAAAGGGTAGGTCACGGTTGGGTGGACTGAGGGTGGTTTTCCCTCAATGGTTTTCCACGTAAATGATTTAAATCCTAGCATCCTTTACCCTACGATCTACACCATCAGTGTGAATATTCACATGGTCTGGATTAGTAATAATGAGTGATTTGACGCTTTGCTTCTCAGTCGGTAGCGTGGCTGTCTAATGAGCTAAGGGTCCCGGGTTTGATTCCCTGCATAGCCAAATAATTTAGATTGGTGAAATGTGGATATTCCCCTTCACAGTAATGAATTAACGGTCAGGGGCTGGATGTTGTGTCTGGTATTGATTTAATTATTCGGTTCAGAAAGTGAACTTTCAATACCTCAAATAAATTAAGATGAAAATAAGACGTGGTGCACATACAATTGTTTTTTTAAGTTTAGGCGTGAAAAAAATATTACCTAGTCTATACATTTAAGTTGCCGTATATTTTTAAATATTAATATTGTTAAAGATAATATTATAGTGGTATAGTAGTACTCTAAAAACAATAATAATGAAACGCAAAAAAAAAAATTACAACCATCTATAAATAGCTTGTCAAATTTATTATTTTTAGCTTAAATTCAGTTTATAAGAACTTATTTAATATTTTATTTCTAAAGCTAAAATATTATTTGACTTGGCAATACTTAATCAAAGTAGTAATTCTTAATAAAAAAAATATATTTGAGACTATATGATTTTGTAAAATATTTATTGTTTCTATAATTGTTTACACTAAAACTTAGTGACAGTTTATTAAGAAATATTTAAAATATAACATAACACTAGTAGATTAAACAGATTTTTTTTTCAATTTAACAACTTTTAAAACTAGCTGCTATAAATATTTTATGTCTTACTCCACGATTCTTACAGTATCGATCGTTTGAGAAAAGGCGCGCATTAAATTAAAATGTCTCAAGCTTAAAGATAAATGAACCTCCCCATTCCTTAAATCTTCTTTTGAATATAAAGTTACTTAAAACTCGGGGAACGTCTTAGTGTCAAATCTAAAGCTCTCTCACTCGTCTTTCTAGTCAAGTCAATACACATTCCAAAAAGTAATTCCACTTTATTCGTTTCGCATTGTTCCGTTACTTTATACCTAGGGAACTTAGAGAAATTCAAAGCTAGAAAAATAACAGAATAAGATTCTAACATTTCTAACGTTTGGCTTTAATTACATTTGTGTTTATTAGGGAGAGAGTTAACACTTTAGTTTCTTTAATTATACTATTGAACAACACTAAGACCCGTTTCGGTGGTTGCATGGTCTAAGGCACTACTCTCGTAGTAGACTAGACTCAATTACTGGGAAATTGAATTTCAGGCGGGTGTACTGAGGGCTATTTAAAAAAATGGTTTTACGATCTCCCTCCAGGCAAATATGGATACATTTTCTCTAAATGTAACCTTACTAATCCCTACGACCATTTGCTTGATTAATACATACCCGTATAATCCGAACGGGTAGTAAAACGCGGTGCTAAAAAAAACACTACGCTCTAGCAATAGGTCCACTTTCACCGATGTGCGTTATTAAAATAAGTTTGACTGTGGACATTTCTGTTGAAACCCACCTAAAAGTGTATATTTAATGAAAAGTAAGAACGAAATCTACATATATACTGGATTTGTCCCGACTGAAATTCCTCTTGAAGTACGGTATATGTTTGCGTGAACACTTTAAAAGATCGCAAATTGCAAAATATTCTAAAGAATTTCTCGCACCCCTCAGGCAGATAAAATATTGCGATCTTAAAAAAGAATTCAAGCTTGAGATTTTAATAAATGTTGACGTTTCATTACCCTCTGAAACTGAAAAAACTGGTTTTCTCGATACTGTCTGTCTATATCTCAGCCTAGAGCCGAAACCATTTCACCGATAGGGTTTAAACTTGGTAAGCCTATTTATATTAGGGTTTTCACAAGGTCCCCTAAGGAATTTTTGGAATTAAATAATCAACCCTAAATTTAAGGGTATTTTACTGAAGGGAAAAGAGATAAAATCGAATTCCTCGAAATCCGCTTTAACAATTTTGATTACATTTCATATATAGACACTGTTTGACATTACAAACAAAATGTATGTTCTCATTATAAAATCTTATGAGTTTTAAGTAAATGTCTCCATTTTTTAGCAAAAAAGATAAAAAATTGTATGGTGCACTGTACCATTTATTTTATATTGGCTTAGCCTTAGACTATTATCAGATAAAAACTCTATTGAAATTCATCTCAATAAAAATTTAAGTAGGGGTTTTCTTCGAAAATATAGTTCTAGACATTGTTAAAAGCAACAAAAGGGGTGTGCATTTTTTGTTTTGCTAAGTATTTATAAATATTATCTGCATCGGTGTGCATGCAGACAAACGTCAAGCTCGTATTATATGGTTTTCTGCTGACGGGGAGGTCAGTGTTCAACTAGACTATGGAACTTTTTTACTGAACGGTTTCTCACTCTCCTTCCATGCAAATGCAGGTGGATTTGCTCTCAATTCTACTTTACTCACCTCTAACCCATTGTTGAAATCAAACGTAGATACTCCCGATGTATATAAACATGTGGCGTAAAAAAAGATAAAATTGTAATACTTATTTAACTCGAAAGTTAATTGCCGCACTTACAAAAGTTGGCCACCTATCTTGAGCTACGTAGTTCTATCCGGTCAACCTTACTACACCCTATCTCTATCTTGAGCTATGTAGGTATCTAGTCCACCTCATTGCACCCTCTCCTTATCTTGAACTAACTCTAACCAGTCCATTTCATTGCACCTTATCACCATCCTGAGCTAGTTTATCCAGTCCACCTCATTACACCCTATCTCTATCTTGAGCTATGCAGTTATATCCAGTCCATCTCATTGCACCCTCTACATATCTTGAACTAACTCTATCCAGCCCACCTCATTGCACCTTATCACCATCCTGAGCTAGTTTATCCAGTCCACCTCATTGCACCCTATCCATATCTTGAACTAACTCTAACCAGTCCATTTCATTGCACCTTATCACCATCCTGAGCTAGTTTATCCAGTCCACCTCATTGCACCCTATCTCTATCTTGAGCTATGCAGTTATATCCAGTCCATCTCATTGCACCCTCTACATATCTTGAACTAACTCTATCCAGCCCACCTCATTGCACCTTATCACCATCCTGAGCTAGTTTATCCAGTCCACCTCATTGCACCCTATCCATATCTTGAACTAACCCTAACCAGTCCACCTCATTACACCTAAATCAATTCTAATGTTATCCTACCCCCTACGTCTAGGTATTCCCGATGGTCTTTTCCCATTAGTTTTATCAATAACCTGAACACGATTCTAGATTCTTCCATTCATGCTACATGTTCTGTCCATCGTAATATGCAAGATTTGACTATACTAACAATGTCTTGTGATAAATACATGGTATATAACTCGTAATTAAGTAACCTCCTCCATTCCCCAGTGTCCCCATCCCTTTTTGAACCAAACATCTTCCTAAGAATCTTGTTTTCGAACAACCTAAATTAATTTTCTTCATGTAAGGTACGAGATAATGTTTCACAACCAGAAAGAATAAAGGATAAAACTATAGTTTTGAGAGTTGATTTATTTTTCACACTGATGTTTCATACTCAGGTACATTTACAACTTCCCTATTTTTTTTCAGGCGTTCCTACGCTCTTGTAAAACATATTATTAAAAAGCTATCGCTATTAAAAAGGTTTCTGGAAATTTAAGATTGTGAAAACTTGGCACAGTTTACATCTAATATACGTGCCATTGAACAAGCGAAGATTTATGGAATGGAAGTGTTTTATAGGTTAAAAAGACGTGTATGCTATATCATAGATTACTACGGAAAAAACATTGTTTTAAACAATGTGACCACTTCAACATAAACATGTAAAATAAAGAAATCTATAAATATTAAAAAATAGTTTAAAATCTGTTTATTATTATTATTATTATTATTATTATTATTAGCACCGCGTCTTACTACCCGTTCGGGTTGTACGCACTTACGCTAATGTGCAATGGTAGGGTGATAGTGAGACGAAATGGAGGACCTACAGTTTAACGTGGAATCCGAACCACGGTGGAGGCCTGGCATTCCACACATTCACAAGTTGTGATTAATACAAGTCTTGTCAAAGGTGAAGGAAGGGTTTGGCAATCAGATAAATCTGTGCCGGGACCGAGGATTGAACCCCGGACCCTCAGCACAGAAGTCTGACACCTTAACCCCTAGACCACCAGGTCACCAAAATCTGTTTATTAACTGGAAAACTACTGTGGTGTTATAAATTTGGCAAATTACTGAACTTATTTAGTCTATAAAACTAGCAATTGATTTGATATTTCTATAATATTTGGAAAATTTATAGTTTAATGAAACGTGGGAAAATTTCTAGTACACCTATAAATTAAATATGAATACAAAATATCATATTATGTAGTATTTTTTTATCACCGCGTCTTATAACATGTTCGGGTTATATGCATATATGATAATTACTCTAATGGGCTAGGGTTGAGTAAGGGAGCATTTTTGAGATAATTGCCTGCATTTGCCTGGAAGAAGAGTGGAAAACCAT
The DNA here is from genome assembly GCA_902151455.1 of Timema bartmani. Taxonomy (NCBI): domain Eukaryota; kingdom Metazoa; phylum Arthropoda; class Insecta; order Phasmatodea; family Timematidae; genus Timema; species Timema bartmani. The sequence continues at coordinate 23,809 of CABFWB010006251.1, forward strand.
TTAGGAAAAAATCACTCCCAGTATACGCAACTGGAATTCGAATCCCGATTTCCCTGTTGTCAGAAGGCCAGTCCAGCACAAGTGACGCCTTAAACCGTCTAGCCACTGAAGAAGATCTATATATTTTAGTTAATTTTTCAATTGTATTACTTAATGTTTTGAATAACATGCTATGATGTAAATGTTAGGGGCTTTATGTTGCTTCTTACGCTGATTTAAATAAATAAATTTCATTCGAGTATAATTATCTAGTAATTAGAACACCTGATATATTAAAGCGCTATGAGTGCCTACACAATATATAAACTAGGTTAATTCAAATATGAATGAAATGTTCACTCGAGATGACAAGATTTTTCATTAATAAAAGACAGATACTATATGGCAGTGGTTCCCAAACGTTTTAGAACCGCGACCCAATTTTTATAACGACAAACTTTCGTGACCCACCTACACTTGAAATCATCTTTGAGGGAACTGTGTGGTAACTATTTGGTGACAGTGTCATCGTTCTATTGTTTTCTTGGTGATCCATCTTCCCTTTGTATAAGACAAATTTTGCAACGCTGGTTTGTCGAGTTTGCCAGAAAATCCTTCTTACCCCAGCAGACTACCTTTCGAAATAACAGAAAGAGAGGAGATTTGGCAACAGTTAACACAGAGAGCGAGCGAAGATGGGGCTTTTCCCCGAAAGCGGCTGTCCTTAAAATATGTAAGGGTTTTTTTGGGAGGTGGAGGCGTTCTGTATTTTCTTGTGTTTTCTTAAGAATCCTTTTCACGTAAGGTTTTCTATCAATGTTTATGGTGAGACAAAACCTAATAAATAACTTTAAAAAAATTGTCAGAAAATTCTGTAATGTTTTATTTTTATTCAATGATCAACCCTTACTTTAATTACTAATTTTCACTGTTTTATAAAAATATAATTTTATCACTCACTTTATTACCAATCCTTATGTATAAAATAATTAAACAATTACAAGAATATAATTTACAAAATGGTAAGAAATTACGTAGGATACTGGAGGGTGTGAGTTGACGGAAAATATTATGAATGTTACGTACGTGGGTGGCTTTGAAAATCATGAACAAAATCCTTACGTAACTTAAGAACGGCTCATAGGTCCTGCAGTTCCCTCAGAGGCGATATTCAGCGTCGTTTTAATGAACATGAAGAGGTAGCGGAGGGAGGTATATTTCTTTCAATTTTATTTTTACTGTTTCTTTTAAAATGTATTACTAAATATTTTTAATTATTTACAAGGTCAAACCTTGGAAATAGTTTATATTTATCACCCCAAGTCCATTTTAAGCCATGGCCAATTACACGTGGCCTTTTCATACAAAGTGTTATAATTCATTTTATAAAAATATAATTTAGTTCCCTCTCACTTTATCCACTCTTAGGGCAATTTTTTTTTGCAAGCAAAGCCAAATATTACACGAGCTTATCAATTGAAAGGCATGTTTTGTCAGGTTGGCTATTATTATAATCAACTTGTCTCAGACAGGCCTAATAATTGGTTGAATATAATTTTACAAAAATGGATATATTTCTCATAATAAAGTGTGTGCGAAGGGTATGCTTGTTTCCGGTTCCCGTTTTTTATAGCACCGCGCCTTAGTACCCGTTCGGGTTATACACCTATGTACTAATTAAATTAATAGTTTTGGGATTAGGAAGGTTTAATTGAGAGGAAGTGCAGCCGAATTTGCATGGAAGGAGAGTGGATACCATTTAGGAAAACCACCCTCAGTGCACCCGACCAGGATCGAACCCCGATCTCCCCGTCTTCAGCAATCTAGTCCAATACGAGATTAGCGCGTTAGACCACGCAGCCACCGAAGCATGTTCGGTTATTGTTCTTGATGACATTGAAGTTCACGTTGCAGGCACATATACATAACTCGATTTCCTTATCCGTATCTTATGAACCTTTTTTATTTTATTTTATCTTTTCAATTTTCTGATTTTTCCTGATTTTTTAATTTCCTGAGAATTACAGACTTTCCACATTATAAAAAAATCGTGGTTCACCAGTGGGTCTTGACCCATAGTTTGGGAACCACTGTTCTATGGTATTCTGAAAGAGACTATAGTTTCCGGAAATAGTTAACTTTAACCCTGCAGCTCGTGGATAAAATTTCGGACCGTTCAAACTTCTGTCATGTGTATTTTATTTGTAAATTTATAATATCTCGCTTGTGTAGTCATACAATTTAATCAATAGCCATGCGATATGAAATACATATCAATTATGTATTACGATCTAAGTTAATGCTCACTTTCAATAATTGTATGCCTTACAGATTATTCCAATGGGAGGAAATTCCTAAAAAAAATCATGCTTGTGTATCGTTTGCATTGATTTGTAAGCCTTGCTGACAGAGTTATAATTATATTAATGCACGATAGTCAAATAGCCCGTTTCAGTGGCTACATGGTCTAAGACGTTACTCTCAAAATAGACTAGACTGCCGATGACGGGGAGATCAAGGTTAAAATCCTGGTAGAATGTATTGAGGGTGATTTTTCCTAAATGTTATTCCAATCTACATCACCAATGAGGGTACACTTCTACTATATTCAACCTTCCTCCTCCATAACACACGTTATTAGTACATATGCGTATAACCCGGATGTGTTTTCGGATCCGTCAATCGAACCCTAAAATTGAGGGTAGTTTACTCAATGGTTAAAAGAGAAAACATTGATTTTCTCAAAATCTACTCTAACAAGTTTGATCAAATTTGGTAACTAGCCACTGTTTAACATTACAAATAAAATTGACATTCTCATTTTCCTGTGAAAATTACTTTGAGGGTAATTTACAAAAGCGGAACTATTCATTCAATTTTGATCAAATCTCCTCAACCCTTTTTGATTCGAAATAACTTATTATATCCATTACTACAGTTTTGTAATAATAAGTTCAAAATATGGATAGGTGGCGTAATTTTATAGGTGCAGCAGTGAACTTTCGAGTCCCTAAAGCCACCGAGTAAGCAAGTAATAAATACTATTTTCCCTAGTAAAAAATCAACAACTTTACTAACACTGAGTGTATTTATTTAGTTAATTGTTTATAATATGATTATTATTATTATTTACCAAATTTAGATAATAGTATCTAAAAATATAAATTCTTCGTTTATTCTTCACACGCTTCAAAAGAACTTGTTCATATGATTTAATAACCTATAAAAAGTGAATTTACTAATATTCATCTAATTCACATTCATACAATGGAAACGCAATATTTAAGACGTCCAGCTTGTATTTATTATTTATTAAACATAAAAAAACACATGAATATTTTCAATAAAAATAATTTAATTTCACAAAAGCGTGAGTGCTCTTATCCACACTCTAATTTAAAATCTACTTTTTTACAATCGAATATGAACAAAAGAAAATATATTAAAAAATATCTCTCTAATTCCTACTCAATAGTGTATCTCGAGGGGGAAGTAAAGCCTTCGGTCCCATGACGATTGTGGCAGGTAAAAGAACCCCGGAAGGCCTATGTGAAAATATCTTCCTCACCAAAGTTGGTAGGCTCTTTCGCTCTCTCTAATAGAAATTCTCGTGTGCTGATATTATCAGTCGGTCCAGTTGGTACCTCAAATAAATAAAAATAAAATAGTATACCCAATAAAACTATTTATTCCAAGAAAACATAATTAATCAGCTTGATATTTAGGAGAAAGAAACCCATGGACTTTCAATAGAAAACAAACTAAGGCTATATATGTTCATTTGTACAAGGAAACAACTAACATATACAATCAGATTGTTACTATATATTTACCGTATATAAATGAACTGTGAAACACTAAAGGATATTTAAGTACACATAATAGAGAAAAATATATTTTTGCAAAGAAAAAAACGAATTAACTGTTAATTAATCTAGATAGAAATTACAAAATTTCAAATACAAAATTATATTTCATTTATTAATCCTTAATTTTGAACATATACTTATATTCAAAATATTAATATTATATTTTTAATATAGGATTTTTATTGAAATACACATATGCGTATGCATATCAAATAGAGTGTGGAGTATGGAAAGTAGGTAAGCTTATATTGGTGGAAATTCTTCATCAATAAATATTTTAACGGGTAGTAAGACGCGGTGCTAAATTACTCGCTTCGGTGACCATATGGTCTAAGATGTTACTCTCACAGTAGACTAGATTGCCAATGTCGGGGAAATCGAGTTTCAAATTTTGGTCGGAGGGTCGTTCTCCTAGAATGGTTTTCCACTCTTCCTCCAGGCAAATGCGAGTATACTTCCTCTTAATATAACCTTCCTAATCTATAAAACAGCGTAATTAGTGCACATGCGTGTGAACCGAACGGGTAGTAAGACGCGCTGCTATAAAAAGAGGGGGTGAGGAGGGAATTAAACCTACAATAATATACTGGAAATAATCTTCGTCAAACAACTATTTCTCTTATCGAATCAATTAGTATAAAATAAATAATGTATTAATATTTTTTAAATAAAAATGTCAGTATTATGAAATGCGGTCAAGTTAAACAAATATGAAATAAAAATTGGGCCAAGTAATTAGACGTGGAGTACAAAATATCTTAAAAAATAAAATAAAAGGGTTAGATCTTCCAGCTTCATTTTTTAATTCAAATTATTTGATTTCATTCCTAATTCGGATACGTCTTCAGACACTTTTACAGCATGTGCCCTACCAAGTTAAATTTATCGACTGTGTATATAATCACTAATCAGATTTGTTGAAAATGTGCATGTTTGTGTGCTAGGCCTATAGTTAAACAATTTGCAAAACCATGCATTTATGTACTCATATTAATACGTATTTTTACCAATAATGTGTTACTGTCCTTGATGTGTTATTTAAATTTACTGTACAGCGTGCAAGATCATTACTCATCCTATCTGACAGCTTTGATAGATAATACTTCCTAATCGTATTTCATTTAAACTAATTTATCATTACATCAGATAAATTTCAAATATTACACTTCTAGAGATAGTCAAGTCTCATTTTCTTTATAGCACAATATATTGAGCTTTGTGTATATTCTCTCATTAAACTTTTTCCTCTTCTTTATTTTAACATTTTTTTTTAAAAAGAGAATAATATTCGTTTCCTCTGCGATGCAAATTTTTTTGTTGAAGTTGATAAAGTTATCTTTTTTTCTATTACCACTGTCGTTACGAACCAATTAGAATAAGTAATTAAGGTAAAAAATATGTATTAAAAAAATTACCATCAAACAAAAATCCTTGCTTTTGCTTTTAGCTCTATAACAGTTTTTGAATTTTGAAGAATACTTAACTAGAATTTAAAAAAAATATCAGTCAAGTTTCTAAAAGGCAAAATAATGAGAGAACAAGGGAGACGTTAAAGTTTAATAGAGATAGAAGGGCCGTGGGTTAAACTCACGATACTCTGACCCCATGTCAGGTATATTAAGGTGGAGTGGAAGGAAACTCAAATTAAGGTCCGAATATTTACATATTTTTTTATGTCAAAAACCTTTTTAGACAAAATAAATTAAGTAGTCCTTCAGTAAATACATTTGTTTTAATTTTCTACTTAAAGTAATTTCAACCTATTTTGATTAGTGGTCATTAGTTGGGCCTGGATTTTTATGACCTAAAAATAATAAAAAAATTAACTATAAAATAACAAAAAAGCCATAAAAATATTAACGAAAACTTATTTAATTTATTCGTGTGCATTTATTATAAGCATTTTACAAATGTAGAATGAAACTAAACTCTTGAATTCTGCCAAATATTAAACTTGATTTTAAAATATCTCCTTCAGAAGTAATAGCTATCCCCTCCCAATGCAACCCTCTCCAACATATTTGGAATGTCTTACCAGAAAGATGTATTTTACAAACATACAAGCAAAGAGGATACAAAGTTCATTGCGTGCATTATATTTTTAGTCCGACAAATGTGTGTTGCTAAATTTTTATATCTGAGAATTTATGCATTTACAAAATATTAATAACAAGGTGATCATGGACTGTGTGTATGTAATTACGAGCCCAAAAAAAGATGACATGTCATCAAAATCCGGGCCCTTGGTCATTAATATACTGTCATTTAACCAGATTTTTTTTTAAAAAAAGAGAAAAATCCCTTGTCATATTACGGAATGTTCATCACGTATATAAAAAAAAAGTTGAGACTATCATTTATAAAGGTATCTAATGAAACAATATTTTATTTATTTTGGCCAAAACACGTTTTTTGTCATAAAAAAAACAAGAACCCTAACTTGAATTTCCCTACACTATCTTAAAATCAATAAAATTACCCTCTTCATTGGCAAAACGGTCTAAGGCGTCACTCTTTTGGCCATCTGATTACGGGAAGATCAGTGTTTGAATCCCGGTCGGTTTTACCGAGGGTAGTTTTCCTAAATGGTTTTACATTTTTCTTCCATGCAAATGCGAGTATATTAACTCTAAAATTCTTCCTTCCTCATCCCCAACCCATTAGAGTAATTATCATTTAGGCATATAACCTGAACGGGTAGTAAGTCACGGTGAAAAAAAAAGAAACTGCTTGTGAAATATTAATTATACAACATATGCCACCATGTCAAGATATAGACCAACATATATGACGCTTGACATGTTATTATTTTTCCAGTATTATTTCGGTTGAAACATCCTAATTAAATGAGTCAGCACTTTTTTTTATACATATAAAAGAAGTGGCTCGGTAATTCACGAAACATTTGGAAATAAGCTGAGCCCAACTGATATTTCGAATGGCCATTTTGCGTCCATGAAATGTCAAAGTTGCACAAATAAATGAGGAGGAATTTAGTATTTTAGAAGGAGAGATATATTAATACATTATTGTGAGCTCAGTCGAATGTAAGGATGAACGAGAAAAAAGGCAAATATCCAGTAATGCTTTCGAACAGTTTTACGCCCTTAAGAATATCGCCCCACAAGTTTAACTTAAACACAGGGGGTTTAATGATGCTCTTTATTTACGTAAATAATCCGACATCTTATAGCTCAGTCGGTTGCGTGTCTGCCTACTGAGCTAAGGATCCCGGGTTCGATTCCTGGTATGGGCGAAAATGTGTCATTGGTCAAATGTGGGTTTACCCTTTCACATTGATAAATTAACAGCCGGGGATTGGATGTTCTGTCTATCCTAGTCTTAAGTTGGATTATAAGGTATCTGAAGTTGCGACAGGCCTCTCAAGCTGGTAGCTGTAAATATATGGCTTGAATAAAAAACCTGACACACGCCACAGGCTGGAAACAGTAATGGATGTAAAATACACTTAAATACGAAACAGGGCCTATCAGTGACAAAATTGGATAAGAAGCTATGATCCAAGCAACATTTTTAGCAGGTTTATCTGAAGGAAATATATGTTTTTACCGACTATTTCGATTTGGTACCTATATACCCTTTTGGGAGGGAGGCTGTTCCCAGTTAAACTGATACTCTCAATTACTGTTAATTAATTACAAGGTCAAACCTTGGACATGGTTGATATTTATCTGCCCAGGCCCGTTTTCAGACATGGCCAACTGTACACGGCCTTATCTTATATAGATTTATAAATCGTTTAGTAAAAATATAATTTAGTTCACTCTCACTTTATCGACTCTTATGACAGAAAGGTATTATTTTCACAAACAAAGCCTAACACTAGATACGCTTATAGTTAAATGATATTGATATGTCATAATCCTAAATTGGGTATTCCTACTACATAAAAAAAAATTAAAAATCTAGCCGTATTTTATCAAAGGTCCGTGGGCCATACATGATCATGGATCGGCCACATGCGTCCCATTGGCCACAAGTTTGACATGCCTTTGATAGCCGGATGATTGCATGTGAGTTATGGGAAACTGGGCAGTACAATATTATCCCCACCCTCACCAGCGAGCGGGAGGTCAAAGGCATCAGTATCGCCTGGTTTGGTTTGCCGGTGATAGGAAGGCTTGCGGCTCGAATCGCTACCGGGCAGGCTGAGGTGATATATTTTTTTCTATAAAACTATTTCTTCATTCTATCTCTGTGCAAATGCAGTTACGCTTTCCCTAAATTTTAGTGTCGTCATGCCCTTATTACTAGAGAAAATATGCGTATAGCTCAGATGCGTATATATATATATACGCAAACACGCACATTATATATAGAGCTATATGAATTAATATATTATATAGTGTATGTGTATTAATATATATTTGTGCTACTAATTGTTCGGGCTATACACATAAATATATATGAACATAAATGCATGTATGCGTAGAGCCCAAACTGTTAGTATCGCGCGCGTGCGCACGCCCACACACCTCCAAACACACAAACACTCACACACACCCCAAATGACAAAAAAACCTGTCCCAAACGCACAGTATTTCGTAGAATGTGTTCGAAATGTTCACCACCAGCCACTATGTATAGTTCTGCACGCCTATTAGTAAATGTTTATTTAATGAAAGTAACACAGACTTTGAAATACTGTGCGTTTGGGGTGGATTTTATTTGATACACCCTGTATATATATATTAGGTTTCTATTTCTCGAATCCGAATTTCGAATCTAATACTTAAATTTTCTTTCAAATCTCGAATCCAAACTCGAATTACCGAATTTAAAAAAATTTACAATCTTAGTTCTAGTGAAAATATTTAAAATTTAATTTAAACAAAAAAGTAGTTTAAGGCTTTGTGCCACTGACAAATGATATTTTGTTTAACATGTCGATTACGTCATGTAATTTATAAATAATGATGTAAAATAGTTATATTGGTATAGTTTTGTCAGCCTATTTTGTGATTTTGTTGCACTCCCAACTACACAAATCTATATTATTCCTTTTACCAAGTGCTTACTTGAAGTCAAGGTCTTCATAAATTGTGCTCAAGATATTTTTTAAAGATCTCTACGAACCTCGAATACCATAGGCTTAACATTATAAGAAGTGCTCAAAGCGACCTTCGGCCTGAATACAATCTTGCAGTTGTCGTGTCGTAGTATGCTACACGATTTAAATAAATGGTACGGCGCACCGCACAGACTTTCTCTCTATTTCTATAAACTCGTAAGATTTCTGAACGGAATAATGTAAGAATACAATCTTGCAGTTGTCGTGTCGTAGTATGCTACACGATTTAAAAAATACACAATTTAGGAAGAAAAAATCCACCCTCGATAAATTTCTCTAGAACTCAAACCCCAACCTTCCCGTGATTGACTAACCAGAACAAATGAGCTTGACGTTTATACCGGAAGCCCACCGGAGCAGGCATGAGAAAGTAAGTTAGCACATTATTTTAGTAGTTTGAAATATTTCTAACAATCAGTAAAGCTAGACAATAAAACGAGTATAGACCAAGTTAATTTTAACTTTATAAACGTTTCGTGTCAATTATTCGCGCAAAGAAAATAAATCTTATCCACCCAAAAACCAGTCTATTTCCCGTTATTTACCATCCTGAATTTATTTTCTAGCGCGGTAGTATTCAAGGAATGACAGGGAAGCTTTACATAAATTCATTTGGTGTTGGGGTGGTGGGTAGGAAGCGTGTTGGTTCAAAATGAGGACGACACGTGCAGATATATGCGCCCTTCTTGATGAATACCTCGCCTCCACCTCACGAATTGGAATACCGTGTACGTCATGTGGATTACTTCACGGCAGATTGTTCCAATTCCTTTTGTTTAGTACGGTCAAACACATTACCGATATGTCAGCATTATAATAGTCATTCAAGTTGATTTAAAAACCTGCACCTGTGTTTAACTGTTAAGAAAGGTCAACTACGCACCTTTATTCTAACATGATTGAATATACATGTGTGTTTCACTGTTTAGTAAGGTTGATTAGGTACTTATATTCGATTCCAAGCTAGGCCATAATATAATGTAATCGAATATGTATGTCCGTGTTGGACTGTATAGGAAAGTCAACTAGGTTTTTTAAATTCAAAACCAGGAGGTGCCTAACCTATTTGAATACCCGTAACTATTTGAATAGGTAAATTTTATTCAATACCAAGAGGTGCCTAACCTATTTTTACCTATTTTGACTAGGCACCTTTGATTCCATACCAGGAGTTGCCTAACCTATTTGAATATTCGTACTTATTTTGACTAGGTACCTTTAATCAATACCGTGAGGTGCCTACCCTATTTGAATATTTGTATCTATTTTGTCCAGGTACCTTTGATTCAATACCAGGAGGTGCTTAATCCATTTGAATATTTGTATCTATTTTGACCAGGTACCTTTGATTCAATACCAAGCGGTGCCTAACCTATTTGTACCTATTTTGACCAGGTATCTTTGATTCAATACCAGGATTTGCTTAACCCATTTGAATATCCACACCTATTTTGACTAGGTACATTTGATTCAATACCAAGATATGGCTAACCTATTTGAATATTCGTACCTATTTTGAACCTTTGATTCGATACTAGGCGATGCCAAACACAACTGAACATACGTATCTCTGGTTTACTAAGTACTTTGATTTAATAATATCATAATTATTGACCATTTGTACCTGTGTTTGACTGAGTGCTTTCATGGTTAACATTTCAAAATAAAACTCACCTAACTTACGCGTGAACAAATATCGTTGAAAAATGTGTAAAATTGCATGACCTAATCTTTACGTATATTATAGAGCCGATTAATGCGCAATAATCGTCTACAGCTATCACACTTCACTCTCTTTCACAACAAACAAATGTAATGTAACTGGATAACTATATCTTTATAATATAATCGAATAAAACTTTCCCATCCTCCGGTGATTTTACATCTAGTAATCTCACAGGAAGCTTAATATTCTTGCTACCTTTCTATTCGCTAATTAGAATCTCAATCAATATTCACAAATATACCCGAATGGATAATAAGACGTGATGCCAAAAAAATACTCACAAAATAAACTACCTTAGTTTTGTAGCATAATATGACGTCATACCATAAGGCATCATGAATCAAATCAAGTGTTCATCTAGCATGTTTACATCTGGACTTAGATTTTAATAAGTTGTCTTACTTACCTACTCTATGGCATTAGGAACTCGAAAATTTACTGTATCATTTAGCTACAAGTGAAGGAAGACAAGTCGGAGACATAAACAAATTTACCCAATTTGACCATACCAGCGCCTCTGGAGAACAAGTCGGAGGAACAAGACACGACCGAGAATATCTTCGCCGCGCGTTCAACTGACCGAGCCCACCAAGATTCAAACGGCGGCCGCTAGAGTTCGTTTCAGACCTAAACATTCCAAAGAACTTAATCTAGAAAGAGAGGCCTGTCCTACTCTAGTCCAGAATATTTCAGTCGTTTGCAGTTGGCGGTAGAAGCTAATATTGTTACGCGCACCCCCCCACACACCC
>CABFWB010006252.1:0-35205 GCA_902151455.1 Timema bartmani
CTTGTTAGACTGGTATGCTGATGACAGGAAGATCAGGGTTCAAATCCTGGCCCGGTCTACTGACAATGTTTTTTCCTAAATGGTTTCCCACTCTCATTCCATGCAAATGCAGGTAGATAACATATAAAATGCTTCCTTCCTCATTCCTACACCATTGTAGTAATTATCATATTTGTATATAACTTGAACAGGTAGTAAGACGCAGTGTCAAAAAAACTTCACAACATTTATCCTAAGCCAAGCACTCAGTAGGCAGCGCATTTATGCTGAACATGGTTTGACTACACCAGTGAGAGTGAGGTGAACTGTAGAAAGTAGTATTTTTATTTTAGCCACTTATTCAGTAAGCCTGCCATGTCAGATGCATCAGTGTTCAAGATCACAATAATTTTGTTATACGTGATGTTCCTCTCTTACAGTGCTCAACCTGGCAGTACCTGCATTATGAAAGACAAAGTGAGTTCTTGTGTAATGAAGTACAGGCCATTTTTTAACAGAGAATTTGCTTCAAAAAATAAAATAACCAAAAAGGACTGGGTAATCCCCTTCCTGAAAAACATGGTAAGCAGGGTTGATACACACCTGAAATATAGAGAATAGTAATAATAATAATATTTAGCACCGTCTTACTACCCGTTCGGGTTATACGCTAAATATAGAGAAAACCTGGAAAAGTCAGGGAGTTTGGTAAAGCAGGGAAAAGTCTGTGAAATTTTAAAAAGTCACTAAAATTTTCAGATATTTTTGAATTGTATTTTGAAATATGAAGTAAACCCAGTATAAGTTATTAGCTTTACCTCCAATTTATGTGATTTCATGAATGATACTGACATACTTATCTTTAATAATGCTTGCTTCATGAATTTATTATAAAATATTGAGAATATTAATGACTTTGCATATAAAATACTGGGAAAATGCATATTTCTTCGTTTGAAAAATCTGGTAAAGTTAAGGAATTTCAAAACTTTGAAAGTTTATCAAACGGTAAGGGAATTCAAACAAAAAAGTTTATCCATGTCCAAGGCCGTAGTCAAGGGGGGGGTTTGGGGGTTCAANCCCCCCCCGAAATGTTATGAACAAAAAATATATAGCTCTATTTATGGTTAAAACAATATCAAAATTAAGGCACAAGTACAAATTAAGGGGCTGTGTTACCATAAAAAGAACTTCAGAGAGCTTCTAGAAATGTTCAATATTTATAACTTTTCAAGCCTTTGGCAGTTAGGGGGTTGTGTTGCCATAAACACACTTCAGATATATTCTAGAGGGGTTTAAATATATAGACTTTTCCTAGCTTTCGGCATTTAGGAGGTTATGTGGCCATAAAAACACTTTAGAGAGCTTCTATAACTGTTTAATATTTTGAATTTGTCCTAGCCTCCGGCAGTTAGGGGGTATGTCGCCATAAATAAACACTTCAGATATATTCTAGAGGTGCTTTTATATATATATATATATATATCCCCTAGCCTAAGCCAGTTAGGTGGTTATATTGCCATAATAAACATTTCAGAGAGCTTCTAGAACTGTTTATAATTTTTTCTAGCCTCCAGCAATTGGGGGATGTGCCACCAAACCCCCCCCCCTGAAATAATTGGCTGGCTACGGCCTTGTCCATGTCCTGTTTATGTGTATATTGAAAATGTTTATCAACTTTGTTGTTACCACCACTGGCACAGCCAAGAGGGGTTTTCAGGGTTGAACCGCCCCTCCCCAGGCCTCGCTACCCACCTACCTCATTCTCGTCCCTAAAGCTGTTAAAATCATACCTGAGGAACTCTACAAGTGAAGATAGACTAAATGGGCTTCATGTACATACATCCAGAGGTGTCACTTACGGAGAATGAAGTTCTCAATGAACTTTATATGAAGCCAAGGAAAATTAACATAAGACTAACGTGAATTATTTCAAAAGTGATTTTGTGAGTTAAGAGTTAACGCAAGTTGCTTATTTGAATTTTCAGATTTTAGCTCATAAAATAATTTTATAAATCAAATTTCAAAAATACAATTTATTGAAACTTGCATTGCATGGATAAAAATCTATTCATAAAAACCTAATAGTCATAATAATTACAGAATTATGACAATTTTTAGAAATTTTAAATTATTTTGGATATTATTGTATTTCTTTTGATGCATTTGCATTTTGCAGTACTTAAATTTTCAAATTTTCCCGCGGGAAAAACCAATGGAGCCTGCTTAGTTGGTGAGTAAAACTAAACCCTCCCCACAAACGAATTCTGGCTGCGCCAGTGGTTACCACTACCTTTTATTATTGCCAAAATATGTTTGTACTGCAAAAATGATTTGGAATTTGAGCAGTTTCAACATGGACTCATTAAAAATAGACAAACCTTTCCTAACTCATGATAGTTATAAAATTATATTATCATTATTTAACACTCCCTAACTAGCTTCTAGACCCGCTTCATTGGCCACATGGTCTAAGGTGCTACTCTTGCAATAGATGAGACTGCCAAAGATGGACAGATGGTGGTTCAATCTCTGTCGGGTGTACTTACGGTGGTTTTCCCTAAATGGTTTCCCCACTATCCATGCAAATGTGTATACACTTCCTCTAAGTCAACCTTTCTCATCCCTAGCCTAATTAGTACATAAGCTTATAACCTGAATGGGTAGTAAAGTGGGATGCTAAAAAAATAGTTTTTAGCACTTATTGTTATAACATATTTCTTTAGTTTGGGCCTAAACCTTCAACTTTTCCCTTATGGATACTCAGCTCTACCCTGATTTTGGTTGGAAAAACGATTTAGAAAATTCAAACTTTTTTTTTGCAGCCAACATTGACAACATTTTACTATACTATTTGTGTTATTTATTATGTATTGATAATATCTATTAAAAGTGATAACTACAGATAACATAACTTTAAGTATGAATATATTAAAATGGTTTTATTAACTTTAGTAACAACCAAATACTGTTCCGCCTACCAAAATTAGGGTGTATTTGACAAACACTTTTGAAAGAGTGACACATAGTTGGCATTGGTTCTGAAAGTACTTCAAGTTAAGAATCAACAATTTTTGGAATAGGCACTAAAGCAAGATAAATATTTATAAGATAAAATAGAGGCTATAAAAGTATAAATACATAAAAATTAATTTGAAACAATTTTTTAAAATGTCTCCAGTGAGTATTTTAATGTTTCTTTTCTTACAAATCAAATCTGACCAAAATTGAAGTTTTAAAACCATTAAAATTACTACAATTTAATCAAACCAGCCTTTCTCAACATCACACTCACCACTTTTTTTTTCTTCGAAACACTTTGTCATAGTAGCGGCTGATAAGCTTGAGTAATGTGGCTCTTGTCATTTATGCAGTGAAAATATAAATTAAAAATAATGCTGTAACAGAAACAGTTTTTTTTATACAAAGCTTGTTTCTTTTTGTTTTATATATATAAATAAATAGGACCTTTTTTCCAGATTAACAGTCGAGAAATGATTTTCTACATTAGAATCAGAAACATTTAGTTTGGGTGCTTTTCATTCAAGTTGTTTAGTCTGCCAGTACATATATTTTTTATGACTTTAGTAGCCTCTATATTTCTTTAAATTCACAAAAAAAATTATAACACCAAATACAACTAATTTGAATATTTATGACAATTTTTATAAGATTATTTCCCCCAAAATCTGCCTATGTTAATGAATCAATTTTTTTATTCAATTTGCTCTTTCACTAGGAAATTTGGTTACATGGTAATCCGCGATTATTACAAAATTTTGTTTGGAATATTTGAAACACTCAGGGTATTTTATATTTAAAGACCTGTAGCCATGCTGTTTGTGAAAATGGATGGATCTTTAGTGGGAACTGACATACCTAATATAAGGAACAATCTGCTTATGTTGTAACTCGAATGAGGGCTAGCAGGAAAGAGGTGGTATTAAATTAAGAAATATTAATAAAAACCAATGGACGAATTGGGGTAAATGGGTTGGTTTGATGGTGTTAATTGACTAAGGGTAAAAATGAGAGGCTGAACAGGAAAGTGGATGGAAAAAATTTGAATTTATAGAACAAAAAAGTCAAATCTCATTCCCCACACACCATGGCACTCATACCTTACCATACAAAGCAAGAGTGCGAGAATGAATTTTATTAAAATAAATAATATAGAAAAACTAATAGCACTCGTTATAACTATTTTTCAAAGTTATTTTATTATTGAATCCACATAAAAATCATCTTTAGTGATTAAAAAAACATAATAACAAACCTTAGAAAACACTCCTGCTCAATCTACCTTTAAATTCTGAGTGAAATTTTTATAAAATGATAATCAGCTCCATAATTCAAAATTGCATTCCACTGTATAACAAATGCAAGACAATTTCTCAATAAATAAAATAAAACTTTGGCAAATATGGATATCATTTAACATTTTGACCACTTGGCTTGCCACTAAATTAACCTTTAAAGATATATCTGTTTCTTAGAACTGAAAGTTTGAATAACCTGTTAAATGCTAAACAAAATATATAATAGGCTAACCTATTTTATAAGGGTGACCAAAAAGACTTCTCCTCTTACATTAGGTATATAAAATGGAATGTATTTTAAATATAAGAAAAAATAATGATAGGGAATGAGCTGTTTGAATTAAAAATAAATTATATAAATGAAGATATTTTAACTTTCTCCTTTAGAGAAAATATTGTAGTTGGGAAAATGTTCAAGATATTTATTATGTGCCCCTATATTTAAAAAAAAGGGGGGGTTTTACAATTCTCTTTGTTTCTCTGTACCTGTGGCTACGGCCTTAATATTTGATGACTTTAATTCATTACTGAAGTAAATATGTTATATTCTCATACTTAGACAAAATTGTAATTTTGATTCTAGCCCTGAAATTAAGTCGTCTTTTGAAATTTTAACATTTGAAATTTAAAAAAAACAAGCTTTAATGATATTGTTTAAAATTCATATCTGGAATGTGTTTTAGATGATAAATAACTCTGTAGGTATGCCCAACTTTTGAACATAAATTAATTTAAGAGTAGTTTACAAATCACTGATTTTTGAAATTTTTTAAAAATGGCTTTCAATTTGGTTTGAAATTTACATCTGAAAAGTATTTCATATAATTTACAAAATAATTTGTTTGTAATAAAATTTGACAGGTTTTTTCATCGTGTGGACTCTAATTTTATCACAGGGGCTCTAAACTAAAGTAAACACTGTAGAACTATGTCATTTATTTTTGAGTAACCTTTGAATGTAAATAATGGTGTGTGGGAATATGATGCTGATGTCCCTATGGGCGCCTAGCCTATATGTGTATCATGTTTGGTAAAAATTCAGTGGTTATCCAAAGAAGAAGAGAAACAGACCCTGATTTATTATTTTTTCTCCTATAGAATAAAATAGAATATTAAAAAAATATTAGGCTCTTATTTGCACAACATCACACTCCTCTTGTTTCTTTTCCAGAATGTGTGGTGTTGGGCTGAGTTGTATAAGCAAAACACAGGTGTTAATATCACCATGTGCTGTGAGCATGATGGAAGTAGACACTGATTGCCACAAGTGACCTCTGTGAAGGGTAGATTCCAAGCAGAACAATGGCTTGTGCACTGTTGCTAGCTCTGTTTGCTGAGTACATCACCGCTCAGTCAGGTAACATTTTGAGTAGGGTAGAAGTTTTGTTTTTATTACAGGGATTCAACAAGTTTAGCTTATGTTAAATTAACATAACTCTCAACCTGGATGATGAAATATGCAATAATAAACTAGCATGCAAATTTTCTTCTTTTTATTTTTGGCTATTAAAAACATTTGGAAAATTAACAGGTTAACGATACCTACTAACAATTGTGGGTGTTTTCATTTAAGAAAATTGTTTGTATTTCAATTTAAAATTTGTTGTCAAATCAAAGCTCTTAAAAGCACTAAAAATGGGGTGCCAGACTTTAATTTTAGTGTCTGTAATGTCAGACATATCAGCACCCATTATGTTATTGTTTCAGGTATTTAATTCATTTAAAAGTTAAAAGGCTTGTATTTAAAACAATGCTTAAGTTCATTTTATATTTCATTCTGAAAATTGAAAAAGGACACCTGGGCACGGGAATCGAACCTGGGACCTTTGGCTTAGTATGCCAATGCTATTTGTCTTGTTACTTTTTTCCAGGTGAAACAGGCTTGGTGCCACCAGTCGGCTATTGTGCTCCATATAATGGCAAGGTGTGCAAGCACTTCTTGAATGGGACTGGTTCTGTCTGGTTTAATATATCACATGAGTATGCAGGAGGTTGGCTCAATGAACAGATTACTGCTGGTTTGTGGGACGAAATGATTACCAGTCTGAAAGAGCCATGTCGCAGTGCAGCAGAGGTTAAGCTCTCTCTCTCTCTTATTACAGTAGCACCTACTTATAACTAGAAGGGAGAGGGGGGGAGGGTGATTAGAAAAAATTAGGCCTGGCATTCCACACATTCACAAGTTGTGATTAATACACGTCTTGTCAGAGGTGAAGGAAGGGTTTGGTAATCAGATAAATCTGTGCCGGGACCGAGGATTGAACCCCAGTTCCCCGGCATAGAAGTCTGACACCTTACCCCTAGACCACTAGGTCACCCAATATATATTTATTTATATTTATTGTAGTCTATTTTTTTGAATCCTAGAATATTAAATATAAGTCAATTGAAATCATATTTTTATAAAATTCACATAAATATTGAGTTAAAATTTGTTTTAGAGCTGTTTAGGACCAACATAATAACACAAACTTGACCACCAGAACCCAAACTATTGATTTACCACTTAAATGAATGAATGTTATAATAATTGCATTGTAACACAAAATGTTAACACTTGATTGTTATTTAAATTTCCTATAAAAGTTTAAGAATGAATGTCAACAAAATTAGTAGGAAAGAAAAAAACACATAAATTTGGTAAAGTTAACAACCAACACTACACACCTTACCCTAGTATCAGGTCTACCATCTGGGTAACAGAAAAATACCATGCACATAAATAATGTTAGCTCTCCCGACACATGTCAATTTTCAACAGTCAATGTTGCTACCCCTTAGTTGTTCACATTTAGCTTGAAAATCTGTCGAATGGTCATTCAGGATTTTGTTTAAGTAAAGGGAGTAGGCTGAGACTGAGTTAAACAAGTAGAACTTGCATTTGGTATTTATTGGACAGTACTTGTATAGGTAGTAAGTACAATGACAAAAAATGTGATGATAGTTTATGTATGGAGAATAATTTAAATGGACACTACTTTAGCATCAGTAGTCTATGATTAGTAAACATAACACATCATATTGTGTCAGTTATGTTAGAAATGTTGGTCCTACCTGGCCCTCCCCAACAAGTGTCCATCCTCATGGCTCTTATATGGCACTTAGCTTGAACTGACAACGCTCGCACATGACCTTAATCACGGCACTGAACACTTAAGTCCAAATAACATAGTTGTCTATACGAGTTGTCTGCACACACTAACTAGAGTTTTCACAAGTGTCAAACATGACTACTACAAGACGAGACGTGCTAAGCTAAGACAACTTTCAAGACAGGAAGACTCGAAAACTCCAGATCTTCCATATTTAACATCAAAAAGGAAACTGCTTCTTCTTTACTTTTATGTCCTCAGACTTAAAAAGGGAAGCAGATCCTCTGGGGACGATATGTCATTCTTGTGTTTACTAAAGCTGACAATGCCATGATCTCATTCGACACATGGTGTGTTGTTTGTCAACTGTTATGAGTACTGGCACTAAATGTTTATACATCAATGCTTTCATTACATAATTATGAACTAGAGCAAACAATGAAAACAGGCAAGGATTGCGTAGATGCTCACAGTAATAAATTATTTTAGGATCTCCGTACCTCGGTCCCTCATTTTGAAACATGTGGGTTGCGAGTCGTGATAACGGATTTCTTCTCAAACTTAGATTTGGAAACAGGGTGGCCACAAGAATTCACTTTTCCAGGCAAAAATTAAATTTTTTCCCTGATTGTTTTTTACCCGTTTATATAACTGTAAACTACTAAGTATAGATGGACCGCCAACCACCAACATGGTTAAACTAATATAATTTATTTGTGACCTGTACTGATCAATATGTTGACAATGGTGTCACTCTCATTTCTAGTTTATTGGTGATGGGGAGGTCGAGGCTCAAATTGTGACAATGCGAAGTGAAGAGTTTTATCATAAATGTTTTCCCACACTCCCTCTATAAAATTTGTGTTAACTTCCTTTGAAATATCCTTCTCTATCTATATAAAAAATATTCTCAAAACCTAAATAGCTGCCAGTGTTTGACTTGACTTAACATTTGTATATAAGACTTGCTTTGGTGGCCACATGGTCTGAGCCCTAAGGCGTCACACTCACAATAGACTAGACTACCGATGATAGGGGGAGCGGGGTTCGAATCTCGGTCTAGTGTATTGATGGTGGTTTTTCCTAAATGGTTTTAGACTCTCTGTAAATGCAAATTTAGGTACACTTCCTCTAAATTATATCTTCTTTATTCCTAACTCACTAGCATAGTTAGTACTTATGTATATAACCAGAAATAATTATGTTATATTACTTTGAATAAACTATTAACCATTAAAAATCAATAACAATGTTAAAAATCCATAAAAGTGAATGTCACCATAATCATATGCAGAGTATTAGAGAGACTCATGATAAAATTATTCGATAATCAATATAATGTTTTCAAAATAGAAATATTCAATAATCTTAGTGCGGAATGAGTGCGAACAGATAAAATAAATAGAATTATTGTTGCTTTTCAATTTCTATTTGTTACTCCTGTAAGCAATTGTTATGAAATAATTGTGCGGATATTATCTAGTAAATGTGATTGAGACATAGGGTTTTCAAACATGTGCAATATATGACTTTGTTTAAGGTAAATAAAATAATTAAAGCAACACAATGTGACCAAGGTTGATTATTAATTTAATTATTGACCTCAACTGCCATTTGCATTCTTGAAGAGGAGTTAGCTGAATATAATATTAAAGTTTCTTTTGTTTTAATTTAGTGTAGATCAGGCATGTCAAACACGTAGGCCGCATGCGGTCTGCCAACAAAAGGTCTGCGGTCCATTCTCTGACCCTTGAAAATAATAAAATTAATATTTGTTACTGGAATTTAGGACTGATAACTTTTCACAGTCATTGCACATGTAACACTTTCAAAGATGCTTACAGTTTTGCTTAACTATTGAGAAATCCTACTTGCATAATGTTATTGTAATTAAAATTGTATGTCTCCTTGTGGCGGCTCTATAGCAAATATTGTTTATAAAAACACGAAACCAAACTTTATGAAACCCAACCCTGCTACTGGCAGCATACTCGACCACAATATTATCACCTACTGCTATTTTGTCATTGCCACAGTGGCGGCTTTTGTATTCAAGAGTGCAGTTATCGCTACACTGATATCACATTCTGCTACTTTTTATTTTGGATCACAATGACAAAATTCCCCATCAGTCATATGAGGAGAATTATATAGTGAGTGAGTTTTGTGTTTTATTTGTCTTTATTTAAACTGTTATATGATTAATATGATGTCGAAGTCTAGTACTACGCGCATGCTAGTTATGTTCGGGAGCACATATTTATGTGAACATTCGTTTTCTTTAATGAAAAATAACAAAACTCGAAAAAGGTCAAGATTAACTGATCAGCATCTATCAATCTTCAATCTCAAACATTATGTCAGCTCAAGACACTATATCAAATTTTGATGATTTGCTATCTGAAAAACGATAGCAAGGGTTCACTAAAAATAATATGGTATGAAAAAATTATAATTTTTGTTATATTTATTTTTTTATTTTCTATTTTGGATCTTTAATTAATTATCTATGAATATAATTTATGTAACCTCTTGTTATAAACAAATGTTTGTATTGAAATATTTTTGATTTTAAGTACACTATGTAGTCTTGTGTATGTTAATATAATAATATCGGGTATTAGACAGCACTATGTATTTAAAATAATACTAAAAATGCCTTATTTTACAGATTTTTAAATGTGTCCCTCAACATAATGCATAATGCAACTTTTTTTATGTGACCTGAAGTACAAAATGAGTTTGACATCACTGATGGAGATAATGCCTAATTTTTCCTGTTTCATGGTTTAATTCCTGACTTTACCTTGATTTTTTTCTTCTCTCTCTCCAAGTTCTCAAATTCCCTAACTATTCCAGGTTCTTCCTGTCTGTGGCCACCCTGGGAAAGATCTACTTTTTTAATGTGTATATTAAGTTGCAGTCATAAAAAGTGACATCATTCTTGCTTTTTTTTCTCTCTCATATTTGAGGTATTTAATGTGCACTTTCTAAACTGACTTATTATATCAGCACATGAGAATTTCTATGCGTGAGATCAAAACAGCTTACCAATTTTGCCGGGAAAGGTATTTTTCACATACCTTTCAGGGTTCTTTTACATTCCACAATCAACATAGAACTGACAGTCTTACTTTCCCTCCGAAGGAAGTTCTGCTACATATTTTAATCGCTCAAGAAAAATCTGTCAACCTTGGCTGGATTTGAGCCCACGAACATCGGGTCCTGAGGCGAGCACTCTATACCCTAAGACCACAGAGGTCGACTTCCTACTTGCCGATTGTAAGAGGAATCAACTTGTGAGATTATAGATTTTGTCTATTTAGCTGAGCAACACTAAACAAAATGAAACCTGTTTTGCGGGCTGCATGATCTAAGCTGTTATGCTCACAATAGACGAGACTGTTGATGAGGGGGGGATAGGTTTGAATCTGTCAGGTGTACTGAGTATGGTTTTCCCAAATTCGTTTTTGAATCTCCCTCCATGAAAATGTGGGTACACTTGCTCCAGATATAACCTTCCTAATCCTTAAAACCATGAGCTTAGTTAGTACATAGGCATATACCTTAACAGGTAGTAAGACGCGGTCCTAAAAATAAAGATGAATGCACCTTACTTTCTTTAGTTGCAACTGTTTGATAATAATTCACTTGAAAGAAATGTACCATCATTCAATATGTAAGCAACTAAAAAAACTGAAGACTGAAAATGATTGATTTGCTCCATACATTTGAATATTATTCATCCTAGCTCAATTGGCGATGTAACTAACTACCAAGTCAAGTGTTACGGGTTCTCTTATTGGCTTATTCAAGCTTTTTTATTTTTTATATATAGTTAATTGGTCAATTTAGGAATTTTATTATTTAAAGTTGATTTTTAAACTATTTTTTAAAAACATGCATTGTTATTAAAAATTGATATACCACTCCATTATATAAATAAAGTTAACTAACCCCAACTAAATTCATATACAGGATGATTCATAATTATATACAATAAAGTGGTGCAGTGGAATCGACACTGAAGAAGAAACTAAAAGTCTCATAACACATTGCTGGCACTGCTTCTTTATCAAGAGACTGACAGGGACAGGTCAGACAGAGATTACCGTTATGTCATAAGAGTTTTTTTTTATTGACTTGGATAGTGGAACATTGCATGTTCATAAAAGTGTTCACCATTGCATTCACAACACAGTTCAAGCTCTCTTGCACCACGATTGTCGTGTTCGTTGGAAGATGTGCTGCATATTCCGGATCATATTTCCAGCAGCCACAAATGCATTTCACTAAAATGTTCTCTCGTGTTGTGCCACTGGAAGTACACAATTACTTTCATGTGGCCCCACAACCAAAAGTTGCAAGTTGTGAGATTGAGAGATTGCGCCGACCATGCAACAGGCCTGTTGCGTCCAATTCATTGCCTTTGTTAGTATTCGTCCAAATGGCATCTTGCTGCACAGTCGTAAGGTGCAGGGGCTCCATCCTAAAGCAGCCACATATTTAGCCGCGTTGCTTTCGGAAAGTCCTCTAGTATTTGGGGGAGAATGATCTGCAGAAGGTGTAAGTAATTTTCACCTTGTAGTTGTGCAGGCATTTCAAACGATCCAAGTAGAAATATCACCCACAACTCCCGCCCAAATGTTTATGGAGAATCAAGACTGCATTTGGATTTGTATTAGCCCAAATGTGTAGGTTGTGGAGATTGACACTGATGTTGCTTCATCCATTGCCACCATTCTGCTGAGGCATTTTTGATCTGTGGTGTGGTGGTGTAACAGCCACTCACAGAATGTCTTACAGCGTTCACAATCGAGAGCTGGGTTCAACTCTTGCATAGATTGCAAATGAAAGAGGTACTGTAATTGGTAATGTATTATTCTCCACACGGATGTCTATGACAGGTGATGACGTGTGGCTAATTTCCATGTACTTGTATCTGGTGAGCGTTCCAGATAATGCATAATTCTCTCTTCCTCTGCGACGGTCCTGCAACATGCGACCTACCACTATTGACCATCACAGGTGCAAAGCGAGTGGCTTAACTCAGGCGATAATACAGTGCCACAAATGTCCTTTGGATTTGAATGTCGTCAGACCGGAAAATATGCAGAATAACTATGAGCAGCGGAATCTTTGTTGTTCCTCATTGTAAATCAGAATCATATCGGGCATTTCCTCGTTTGTGTATTGGTCCTCCAGCCTACTGGCCACTTTCAATCACATCTAGTAACTCAGTGTGCTGTTCCATGTCTCCTGCACGTCGAATGATGCATGCGGAATGCTACCCCGCAATGTTACAATTTCTCAACAAGGAAGCAGCCCCGGCAATATGATGTTGTGGGACTTTTAGTGACTATTTCAGTATAGAATCCACTGTACCCTTTTTTTTTATACAATTACGAATCACCCTGTATAGCCTACAATTTGGAAATTGCAGCCATAGTGTATTTTTTACTATACATTTTGAGGACCTATAAAATTAATCGTTTTTAAATTCTTTGTCATAAAGCCTATAAATATATTTTTTAAATAATCACCTACATAAATACAAAATTCAAAAATTCGTGGGCAACTCTTAACTAGCTTATTTAAACCATTTTAAATAAGTAGATTGGGCTAGTGAACATGTTATAAGTCTACCTATCATATTTATGTGTTTTTTTAATGTTATGAAATAAAAAAAAGCATTAGTCTCACAGATGAACTCTAGGACTAGGATGAAATTTTAAAATCTAGGTTGTATTGGGAATTGAACACGACCTTAATTTGTATGACAGGTATGCTACTAACTGAGCCAATGTGTCTTAGGATTAAATTGTCTTAAGGAGCAATACCTAGACATTTGATACAATTAATTAGGTTATATAGACAAAGAGAAGCTTTCCATCACTAATAAATCTATAACAATAATAGTGTTAAGCATACAACTCGAACAGGCAATGAGACGCGTTAAAATAAAAGCATTTCCTTTTATTTCACATACAGTTAAACTTGGTTATAGCATAATTGAAAGGGCCAGACAAATTTTGACGTTACGTCAGAGTGATGTTATAAAAGAGGTACCAACAAAACACTTTTAATAGCTTTTAGGAAAGGACATTTCACAAATTTCAAATTTTATTTAATTTACAGATGAAGAGTATTAAAAATAAATGATACAGAACTCTGCACGCACTTTCTCACTTCATTGTTTAAAAATGGAGATATTTACTCAAAACTCTTAATATAATATGTGAAACGAAATAAGATACACTAGCGAACCCGAGAAAAAATTGCGTTATACTTACGTTAAACATTTTTTGACTCCTGGATTTAAATTTTATGATTTTTTTTCATTGAATTAAAGTCCTCACTAGTATATTTGGACCGAAAAATAAAATCGATATAGGGTCCACAAGGGTCAATACTTCATATTCAAATTTCGACTTCCGGTTAAAATTTTCAAAATTTTATTAAGGGTTGTACATCTTATGGTTATTGCATTTTTATTAAATTCCTCATTTATAAATTTAGAGCAATAAAAAAGGTAAACATTGACTATTGAGTCTAAAATGAAGAGATAGATCATTGCTGTACAAACATTTCCCCAAGAGGTTAAAGAAAAAAGAACAAACTTTTTGAGAAACTTATCTACTTTATGGCATTAGAGAATTATTGCGTTAAAACTTAGGAAGTTTGTGTGTGTGTGTGTTTTTTTTACAACTAAAGCTCACAAAATTGTATGTATATATTTGCCAATATCTCCGAAACTATTGGTTTTATAAATACATAGTTCAAATAAAACTTAAGCTACAGCAAGTAAAGGAAGACAGTCTTCTGAGTTTTATTAATATGACAAAAGTTAAAGGACAGTGAATGACAGTCTGTGGCCATTTTGTAATTGTTTTCACTAGCCTCTTTCTTCGAGAGGGTATATGAAACTCAAGACATTAGACTTTTCTACTCAATTTAGTTTTTTTATTACATGGATTGTGGAATCAAGTGTGAAAAAAGCACAAACTTTAGAGAAGGATCTGGAAAAAATATTAATTAAAACAGTATACAGTAAATAGCAGCATATAACCGAATGTTTTTAAGATAAATTAATAGATTTCAATAAAGAGTGATTGTATTTGAACTCTTATTTTGTTTGTCACTAACACACTAATTTCAGAATTAAAAAAAAATTGGTTTTAGTGAACTTTGGACATAGTGAACAAAATATCTGAGCCTGTATAAGTTCATTATAACAGAGTTGACTGTATTTGTGTTAAGCTTGAAAATAATTGGATTTACAAAACTACCGGTCTGTAAGCCTGTCTTAGACAGGCTGATTTAATGTAAACTGAGCATGTTATGTCAGAAGTCGCTGATACCTTATTCATCGCTGTAGGCTTTGTATTAGTTGAGATAAAGGGATGTTGACAACAGAAATAATATATAGGATGTGTCAGATAAAATATTTGTATTATAAATAGACCTACATATTTGCAATGATAAGTCATTTCATTTACCAAATAGTTTCGGAGATATGATCAAAAATGAAAATGTATGCATCAGACCAGAGCCCTTAAAGTCATTTTGCCGAAAAATTGAGACAAGCCATTTTTTTTGTAATGTTGATCAATGCTTAGGAATGAAATTTAATCAAAATCTTTATAGCCAATTTTGAGAAAATCGGTTTTTTCTCTTTTTGCCCTTCAGTAAACTACCCTTAATTTTAGGGTTAGGTATCCAATTCCAAAAACACCTTGGGGCAACCCTATGAAAACCTTAGATACCAAGTTTTACCCCAATCGGTGAAAAAGTCCAGTCTCTACTCTGACGGACGGACAGACAGACAGACACCACTTTTTTGGATTCAGGGGGTCATGAAATGTCAAAATTTATCAAATCTTAAGTTTGATATTATTGACGATCGCAATACTTTCTTTACCTGTAAGATAGCAAGAAAGTAAAAACATGTACTTTATTTACATAACTTGCATTTAAGCCTGTTCCCCATAGTAATCTGTAATTTTCTTTTGAACTCTCCTTTCTGTAAAATAAATTCTTTCTGTCGTGCTGTATAGCTGCTACACTGAATTCAACACATCAGCAAAATCTTGAAAGAGCTTCAGCTGCTCTCATTTCTTCCTGTAATGTTGGACAAACAATGTCGTCATCTTCCACTTGTTCGATCTTCAGCACTCTTTTCTGCTTCTGCGTTTTTTACTTCAGCGATAATTTCTGAATCTCTCAAGACTTTAAATGTTTCTACGTGGTAATCCATTGATACATAGGAATAAAGCTCATTTCCAAATTCTTTGACATTTAATTGCTTAATCCATTCTGAGAGTGACAGGTCGTCTTTCCTTTCTTCTTCATCATCATCATCATCATCATCATCATCATCAGAATCATCAGCAAGCAGTAGCATCATCATCGGGTAAATTAGTGTGTGTGTGAGTTGTGCTTTACTAAAGCACCTTGCTATCATCTGTTGTGTTACACTCTTCCAAGTGTTGCCCAGGAATTTTATTGCATCTAACACAGAAATTGTTACAGGTCTCACCGTGTCCATACAAAAATTAATTGTTTTTAAAAGTTGCTTGAGGTAGTGACACTTAAGGCTTCTAATAATGTCTTGGTCCAAGGGTTGTAGAACGCTCGTACTGTTCGCTGGTACAAAAAAACTGGATTAATGTTGGGCAAATTTAATCTTGGATGAACTGCGCAGTTGTAAACTATGAGTAGAACTTTTCTGTTTTCCAACGACAGCTCTTTCTCCCACTTTCTTAGTTCATCTTCAAAAACACTAGATGTCATCCACACTTTTTGGTTGGCAGTGTAGCTTACAGGATTCTTTTAAAACATCTGGGATGCAGACTTTTCCCGATAACTAAAAGTTTCCTTTTTTCGGGTCCTGTCATGTTCGCACAAACAAAAGCTGTAACTTATTGTTTGGAAAACTTCCCACCAACACATTTTTCGTTTTTAAATTTGAGTCTTATCTGGCGTTAATTTATAAAAAAATTCCCGTTTCGTCTCCATTAAAGATGTCTTCATCTTTATATGATCATCTAAGGTCTGGTCAAGTGCTATATACTCAATCGCCTGTAGTGTTTATATCCACGCTTTTTGCCTCACCACAAATTTTAGAAAAGGAAATCGAATGTCGGACTTAAAAACGATCTATCCATCCGTTGGATCACTAAAATTCAATATCGAACAGTTTTCCAAATTCTGTAGCCTTTTCTTTCGAAATTGGTTCACTCAAAGGAAGATCTTAACTTTGACACTGTTTGAACTACTTCAAACATGGTGAATCCACATTAGTATGTTCGTTTTTCCTTAAAAAAAATATAATTTCTTCTACATATTCTTCAAATGCCTTTAAAATTTCATCTTTATTTTTTTAAATTGTGCCTATAGTATTCACTAATCCATCTCACGGCATACATGAACCTTTTTCCGTCCACTTTCACATGCTCTAATGACACATACTTTCTCTTGAATAGACAGAACTTTTTTTTTGTACAACAACTTGCCATAATTATAAAAAATGTAGGCCTATGTATAATAACTACATAATGACTACCAAAACTAATGTTTAACTTATAAAACACACAAAAAAACTTAGGCTTTGAGCTTAGACGCGCACACGAGACAAGTTCCAGCCAGCTCAATGACAATGAAGGAGGGTTAGACCTCTCTTCATTTTGACCTTGAAGCACCCATGATTCCCGCAACCCTCTCCCTGACTTTGTTTTGCCATTCAGTCTATTATTAGACTAGCACATTGTATAACCAGTACACTTCCAGCGTGCTATAAAATATACCTATCTAGGAATTGGTCTTTTTTTCAGTTAATTCTACATATACTTACATTTAAATACAATTTAAAGTAAAATATCTAAGAAGTTTTTGAGGCTACAACCGAGTGGCAGTGGTGCTAAAACAGAGGTTTTTATAACGTTAATAGATGACAGTTTGACCGGACTGCTGGAAAAATGACGCTACGCCCAAGTTGACAGAATAGCCAAGGCCGTTATAGCAAAGTTCGACTGTATATATGTATTAACAACAAACATACAAAACAGTATTTTTCAAATTTCATACATGAATCATATAATATGGAGAACAAAAAAGAATTAATTCCTTTAATAATGGGTCACTCATAAAAGAGCGAAGTATGTAACAAATGTGGTTTTAATAGGTGAAAATAATTTATTTTTCCGTTTTTGTTTAGTTTGCCAGATTTATAAAAAAATATATATATATTAAATTCCATTTTCAAATGCTTAGAATTTTTTTTAAATATGTTTTTATTTCAATAAGTTATGTCATAGTAAATTTGTGGCTGCTATTATCTTGGTGATTCTAAAAAACAAGTTATCACAATTATACTCAATACAAAAAAAACACAGTGAAAAGTATCCCCAGATACGAGTCAAGTCAGGATAACTCGGTGGTTAGAACAGGTAAAACCAAAAGACCCGTGTTTGGTTTGTGTCCATACATACATATATTTTTGTTCACTGTATTTCACTAGGTACCTGTTCGGGTTACACAAATAAGAACAAATTATGCAAATGTGATGGGGACAAGGATGATTGAATTTTCTGAAAGTGTACCCACATTTGCAATGAGGTGGAGGGGAAATCCAATTAGGAAAAAATCACCCTTGGTATACTCGACCAGGATTCGAACCCTGATGTCATCAGCATTCCAATCTATTGCTTCATTTATTTGTGGTGTATATTATAGTCTAAATTTAACTAATTAATTGCTTTTTAAATATTGGTAATTGAAACAAGAATGTACAGTTTCATAAAATGTTTTGTGTAATTTCAAGCAATGAGAAACCCAAATATATACAAAGTTAAACCTCTCTTCATTCATATTTGAATGGTTTGCAAATGCAGTATGTGGTATTAGCCCTAGAAGCATTAGTGCATTAGTAGGGTGGTGGTAGGCTTTTGTGAGTAGGAAGTGTTTCTGAGAAATAGGTAATAGATTGCACAGAAAGTAGAGGAATAGATACCAGTTTTCTGACCATTCCCCAGGCTAGGATTTAGAGTGTTTGAGGGAAAGGCATTCAACTTCCACTGTAAGCCACTTGAAGAAAATGTTAGTATCTTTTTTACCGATGTCACTATACACAAAAAGAAGAATTTTTCCATATTTTATATAAAAAATCTAATATGGCTGTGATTTTAAATTTTCTAAGTTTAATTTACTACTATTTTTATATAATGTAGTTTGTCTCATGTTAAAACTTAGGACATTGAATCTTTCATAAAAATGAGTGTCATGAAATGAAGTATGTTTTGTGCTAAAATCAATTTTATATATATTGTGATTAAAATTTTAAACATCTGATTGATAAAAGTTCATTATTTTTACTATAATTTTTGAATATACATTTTTATACTTGTTTTTAGTTTATAACATAGGTACAAGACTTAGCTAAGTACCAAGAAATTGAACAAACAGAAAATAAGATTCGAAGTTTATGTCACATCAAGCACAGTAATTTTCTGTTATTTTTTTCAAAAGTCTTCTTCCTGATATGTTTCACTTTCCTCGTGAGTGTTTTTGTCTTCTTTATTATTCTTTCTTCCTCTTGGCTATATTTTGCATTATTTCTGCTCTGATATACTGTAAATGATACACATCTTTATCCATCATATGACACATTCTTTCATCTAGTCTGTGTGTAACTGCTAGGTATAGTATTCATCCTCTTGAGTATGGTATGCCTATCTCAGATTACATTTTACTTCCATGACTTGAAATGGCAAACAGCATGTATTACTAGAAGCTTCAATGTAGTTAGGGCCTTTTATATATTTTGTTGCGCACAATAATTCATCATATTGATTGCCTCATTACGGTTCAAAGTCTTTCTACGGAAACATTTAAAAAGTATATCTCTAGCATTCAATCTTTCGAATATTGGTTTTATAGCTTAAACTACTTCAAGATGTATATCTGCCATACGTTTATGATTTTCTAGCTGCCATTAGCTTTATCTCTTTAGTAAAAGCATCAGCTTTGATTTCCTTTTAGGCACTTTTTATCTCTTGCTGATAGGTGAAAGAGAATTGCCCATTTGCCTTTGAAATTCATTGTTGCTGGTCCTAGCTAATATAGCAATGACAAAACAATTGTACATCTTATCAATGATACAGTTCATTTTGGTCAATAATTAACCTTTGTTAGGATCAGGATCGACTACACAAAATATGTGTCTCTTGGAAACTTAATCTACAATGAAATTAATATAAAATGGATTCTTTTTTACTTTCTTGTGACCCCTTGAATAGAGAAAGTATTGTGATCATCAAAAAATTTAAATCGAGATTTTGATGGCCATTCATGCATAACCCACTGAACCCCAAAAAAAATGTTTTTTGTAGTGTGTCTGTATCTCTGCCTAGAGCCGAAACCATTTTACTGGTCGGGCTTTAACTTTGTATCTAGGGTTTAAGTATACTCAAAGGATAAAAGAAAAAAAAAATGTTTTATTAAAATCCGCTCAAACTATTTTGATAAAATTTTGTAAGCCTATTCTAGACATTATTTAACAATATAAAGATTATAATTTCCCATTTGCCCTTGAAAATGACTTTGAAGCTAGTTTACATAAGAAGAAATTTACAATTTTGATCATATCTCCACAACTATTTGAGATAAAAAAATAGCTTATCACTGTTAATATGTAGTTCTATTACATATAAAACTTTTATTTTGAAATATATTTTTATAAAATAAATAGTTTCTGAGCTATAAGTTAATGTCTGTTTCAAGTCTTTGAAAATGAAATTGACTGTTATGCTCCTTAAGGTAGACAGGTGTTCCTCTTTTCCTAATGTTTTTGTAACAGTGTATGTTATTTAATTTATACTCTTTGGTGGAATGTGACGCTCTCTTTACTTTTTCTCGGCCCCTCGGAAAGAGTATAGGAATTGTCGAAAAAAAATCAAACTCTAGATTTTGAAAAATGTCGGCATTTCATGACTCCCTGAAAGTGAAGTGGTTTTTGCAGTGCTGTCTTTCTATTTGTCTGTCTGTATCTCAGACTAGAGCCGAAACCACTTTACTGGTCAGGCTCAAACTTGGTATCTAAGGTTTTAATAAGGTTTCCCAGAGAAGTCTTTGGAATTAGATAACCAGCCCTAAAATTAATATTAGTTTACTGAAAGGCAAAATTAGATAAAATATATTTTAACGAAATCCGTTCTAAAAGTTTTGATTAAATTTTGTATCTAGACACTATTTTACATTACAAACAAAAATCCGCAACTATTTGAGATATAAAATAACTATCATTGTAAAGATATAGGCTACTAATATTAAATATAAAACTATTATTTTAAATATATTTTTATAAAAATAATAGTTTCTGAGCTATAAGCAAATATACATAGTGTTTTATTAAAGTCTGAAAATGAAATTGTTATACTCCTTGGTGGACTCTTTTCTCAATGTTTCTGTAACAGTGAATATTATTTTGAGGTGTGCAAGTAGACTTTGAGTCGAATTTGAGTTGAGTTTGAGTAGTGTTTGTCCAATAAATATTTCAAGGTGAATTTATGTAATAGATCCATGTATAAACCACAAATAAAGACAAAAATACTTTTTTAAATGCCTTTTATTTTTTTCTGAAAAAATATATAATTACACTTACTCTATGGCATCAGGAACTCGAGAGTTAATTGCCACACTTACAAAAGTATGCCACCTATCCCTAGCTTGAGCTAGTTCTCCAGTCCACCTCATTACAGATATCTCTTTCAGATCCATTCTAGTGACACAAGACATATCCTCCCAACTGTGTCTAGGTCTTCCCAATGGGTTTTCCAGTCAGTAGCCCAAACAAGGTTCTATAATCTCCCATTCGTGCTACATGTCCTGCTCACCGTAATCTACAAGATTTTATAATCGTGAAAATATCTTGTGATGAGTACAGGGTATGTAACTCATCATTTGTAAACCTACCCCACTCCCCAATAGCCTCATCCCTTTTTGGAACAAATATCTTCATAAGCACCTTATTTTTGAATAACCTAAATTTGTTTTTGTCATGTAAGGTAAGAGACGTTTCACACTCATAGAGAACCAGTAAAATTGTTTGGTATATTCTGAGTTTTCCTGGACAACAGACGAGATTACAAGAACTTACTGACCTAGTAATATCATGCATTTTCCAACCGTGGGTCTATTCTTTTCCTAATTTCCAATCTAATAGCTAATCTCTTCAAATGATAGGCCTATGCATTTCACAGTAATTTCTATATTATTGTCCTCAATCTGTGTGATAATATACTGGGTCAGTCCATGGTAACTCACATTATTAAGGTCAGGCAGCAAAACTAGACAACAGGAGTTCTCACAATTCTCACGAAGCTAGAGGGCTGAAATTTGGCATAGGTTTTCCTTATAAGCTAATAAGGAAAAGTAAAGATGTTTCATTCCGATGTTTTGTGATTAAGGAGGTGAAATTTGGGTAGCTACCCTAATCAACAATATTGCTTTAAAAACTCTTTTTAAGCGTTTTAAGGGTAATAATCTGATAAATTTGCTCTAATAATGCCTTTGAAAAAAATATAGCAATTATTTTTAACCCCGTAGATGCTTCTAAGGGGCAAAAAAAATGAATACAGACAATTAATTAAAATATGTAATTACGTTTTAATATGAAACTCCAAGAGACGGTACAAGTCTGTAGTTTATATTTTGCTGAATTTTGTGGTGTTTGTAGTGTCTGGGTGAGTGAGAGGGCCCGACTCGAGGTGGTGTGTGGTGATGGGGGGGGGGGGGGGGGGGNGAGGAAAGGACGGGAGACCTGTCCAGCCACGCTCAGCTGATAGTGCCCTAAGCAATAGGCAAGGGGGCCTGCCGAAAATAAAACTCCCCATGAGAAACGATACATGGTCACCTCCTCTTAGTGTTTCTCGGGTAGCACTAAGAACCTTGCCATTAAGGTTCAAACAAAAATTCCTCAATAACACAACTCATGTGAAGAACAGGGATTAAGATAGTTTAACATATGGCTATGTCTTTTATGTGTTTACACAAAACACCTGGCAGCTATTACCCACTTTATTTAGACAAAAACTCGAAAATCCATCTCATCATCCACTGAAGTTTGGCAGATCGCAGCATATGTATACACTTTCATCATGTTTTCCTCTGCAAACTCAACTCTTACAAAAGTGTACCATGTTGAATGTCACCAAGTGTCACCTTAGATTGCTTATGTTCTAGATTGTGGTTTTTGTCACAGTCTGACTCAGAGCCTGAGCTATATATTTGGGAGTAAATAGATCTTCTCGGCAGTCTCTCTCCCATGTTTATGGCTGATTCATTGTCAGAAAGAAATGCTGATTTGTCTGCTAGCATATCAGGTACATAAATACCTTTTGTGAGAAAATGAGTCGAGAGTATACTTTTTCTTGTAAAGTACATTGCATGAACTTTAGAGATACCCTTTACAGTGAGTGCAGTTTGTAAAATAGTTTTTAAGTCAATCTCCAGATCTTGGTTTATAATATCTTGGTGTGTCATTAGAATGACGGAGACATCACTTGCTTTCATTGCTGAATTAAGAAACTGTTTTGCATTGAAAACCATAGCTTTGTTTTTCAATACTTCATGTCAAACTACTATCTTCACGGCACAGCCAATACCCTCAACTGGCCCGTTACCATGTGATGTAGCAAAGTAGTTGCAAACTGTCTTTTTACTTTTTCTATTCTGACGAACCTTTAGCGCTGCTGCTATGTATTTGTTTTAAACTGGCTGCTTGGCCCATCTGACCATATTTTTACTTCTGTTACTTTTGAGGGCAGTTCACCAAAAATTCTACTTATGTTTGCTAGCAGTGTGTCCTTTGAATGAGTTAAATTGTCTGAGACAATGACGTAAGGATACTGTTTTCCTTCAAACCATAGGCTACAGGTGAACAAGCTGACCTGAGGTTGACAACAATGGAAGCTTTGTACCTCATCTTGGGCAATGAATGCTTGTATAGTTTTCTGAAAAGTATAATTGAATTAAGGCTAAGTATGCTAGTGTCATAATCTTCAGGGGTGGGATTTTTTTCTTTCTTTATGTAAACATATACAAAAATTTAGAAGAAATTGTATTTATGTAGCTTACCAGCTCTTCTAGAATGTCTTCAGACACGACCTTCATTAGGGAGCCATCGACCTCCTTCCATACATGCCATGACACTTTGTTCAGAAACCAGTTTTCATCTACTTCTTGCAGCATTTTACTTTACAAATTGTCTTTACAGATGTGACAATTTCCGAGCCAACTTTTATCTGTGCTTGGTGCGCACAAAAAGTTGCACAAAATTTTTCTGAATATTCTGGAAATGATAGTGCAACACTTTCACTGCAGCAATAAAATTTTTGTGGTACCTAGAGACATATATTATGAGGTAAATTGCTGCTTAGTTTGAAGAGTTTGAGCCGAAGCTCTGCAAATTTACTTTTACCTATACTTGTCCCAACCTCTGAACAAAATAAGACATGTGTCTCCAAAATTGAAAAATACAGATGTCTGGTTTGGATTTTTTTATTTACTACCCTGGGCATCTCTAACAGACACAACTTCCTTAAGCCCTGGGGCTTGACGACTTATATCTTCCCGTTCATATAAATATTCTACTACTTTAATGGTGGTATTCCTGAGTGCTAATGAATTTCTTTTTGAATGTTCGGGCTCCTGAGATTTCTGAAGCATAGAGCTTTGTTTTGTGTCACTGTTCCCAATGATTTTTGCAAATAATTCTTTTACAACACTTCTTCTTTTAGTGGGGAATTTTGGTCATACCCTTCACCCAATGAGTTTGGGTTTTTGAACCCAAGTGAAGAGCCTAGATTGTGGTTTTCTTTCTTTAAACGTCTTCATTTTGCTACTCTTTCTCTTACCTTTTTTCTTTCTTTACACATAGCTTTTCAAGGTCTAATTTATACTCCCTGCACATTGCCTTCATACTTTCCTTTTGCTTCTCTTTGTACTCATCGTACTTATCATATTTAAGCTTTTGCCGTCACCGTTTCATTTTATCGGCTGCAGTTAGCGGCATTAGAAAGAAAAAACAATAAAATTGAATTGAAGCTCACTTTACAGGAAAGCAAAATGTTAGCCTACAAGGCTTAGGAAGTAAATTCATACAAAACCAGATCCTTAAGGCTGGGTGCACACCAAAAAAACAGAGCAAAAGCGTTTATGCTTTATTATGCCTTGAAAGGATTATTTCAATGAAAATTTTTGTAAATTCTTGTTACTTTATAAAAACAGATAAATGGTTGTTACAATAAATTAATACTTAATAATTGCATTGGTTTTTCTCAGACCTGATGATGACTGAATAGCCGAAACATGTCGTCATAACTTCAATCCAGCCTAAAGGCAGGGCAATGTTAAGGAGAGGAACCAAAACACTCCAGCTAAGGAACGTCCTTTAGTTATTATTTCAAAACTATATTATCATTTTTCAATAATGTACACTTCTTTTATGACATCTTAGACTGTATATACATATAACTTACATTACAATGTTTTAAGTCTACAAAATCTGTTTGACATTTTAATTTGTATTATATAACTTTTACGGTGGTTGCATCTACATTACTCCCCTTTAGCACAGATAATTTACTCCTATGTTACTACTATTCTTTTCTTTCAACTTATAATCTATGTTATTTCTAGTTTTTAATTTTTATTTTTATATGTTTATATGCAATTAATTTTAACTATTTTTTACATAGAATTTCTATTCCTCTATCTTTTACATGTGTTTCACAATGTATTTTAATGCCATAATATATTAACTGGTAGTTATTCATCTAATCATCTTGGTATTATTTTCTAGTTGCTAAACTTTTTATTAAGGTTTAGTGGAATTGTCTTTCGTAGGATTACTATGTTTATTCTTTATCATAATTGACAGATCCTTGACCAATTCATATAATAATATAACTCTTGAATTATTTTACCAGAATCTTGGACTATTTTAACCCTCCTAATTATAACTATTTTGATCTATAATTCTTTAATAATCAGTATCATTAAGGAGGGGTTGTTTATATTGGTCATACATGACATAAGATTTTATCTTTAATAACTTCTAATATTTCTTTTGATTATATTTATCTAATATTTTTCTTCAAAACCTTTTTTATTTTTCAATCTTCTACAATAAACTATCTCTTAACTCACTTTTGAGGTTTTATTAACTTATTGTAACAACCATTGATCTGTTTTTATAAAGTACGTTCCTTACAAAAATTTTCAATTTACATTTCTCCTTACTAAAGTTAAAATGAATATAACTACAATTATTTCAATGTATTCAAATGGAAATGCCGCATACCAGTTAGTCAAAAATTAAAAGTACTTTAAAGCAAATTGTTTCAGCATCATTCAAAAAGTAAAATCACCATAAAGCAAAACAAAGCATAACAAAGCTCACATAGTCATGCTTCGGACATAAACACGGGGCGGTGTTTCAAGGGAAAACATTTCTGTCTGCGCATGTGCCAACCATCTCAGTCACAGTACATGCACACACCTAGAAATGCAATTGATTTTCATGGAGTTAGATGCCAATTCGTTGATCATGTTGTGCAAACTAGACCCCCTGTGTGATTACACAGTGAAAGAACATCATAACAGAGATGTATTGGACCGGACCTACTTTGGCAGGAAATAGCAATTTAAATAACCCAACAACTTCTCTCAGGATGTTGTTCAGAATCCAACAACCACTGCCACATAGCCACGGCAACATCCTCGCAGTAGGACATTGTACTATTACTATAACACTGAAGTCTCCCTTCCCCTCCAATACTTTGTTTTGCTGTGCTTTTCCGATCTGCAGCAAAAGGTTTTTTGTGAAAACATGTTTTGAGCCAATACAAAACAGTATAAAGCAATAACGTTTTGCTTTAAGTAAAAATACTTTTGCTTTGTTTTGCTGTGCGCCCAACTTTAATTGAAATAATGCTTTTTAATCACAATTGAAAATGTTTGCAAAAATAGTTAGGCCTAACTCAAAAAAAGTTCCTGTATAAATAAAGTAGGCCTATTTAAAGTTACAAAGTGGCAATGGTAACTAACGTTACATCCATATGGTGTATAAAGTGGACAACAACAAACATATTTTTTTAGCTAGGCTATTAAGTTATCTTTCATGTAGGTCCTTATAACATGTTCTTAAGCTTTATGTGAAAATATATTGCATTCTATGTTAAAAACTGTATATTTAAAGGCCAGTAATTTAAGTTACACGTTTATGAATTTGAACTAATTTTTATAATTAACTATTTTAAAAAACCTTTAACATACTCAGCATTACACTTGCAAACTGAAAAATAAGTGAAAAACAAAAACATCTTGAACTTACATCTTGTAACAGTCTACCCTCTAAGTAGCAACTTGGTAAATAACGTTACATTTAATTAAAGCACAAATAAACTAACAAAAGTTAAAGCTAGAATTAATACTTTTGTTAAAATACATTCAAGATTTTAAGGCAATTACCAATTAATTACCAATTAATTCAAGTTTGGTTTGTTTGCAAAACATGAACAGTGTGGATTTTGACGAACTAGATAAAAAAAACATTAGATTTTTACTATTCGGCAAATATTAGAAAAAATTGGACATACATCATGTTAATCAATATTATACATAGATTTTAAAAAGGGATACAATTCAGTTAAAATAAATAAATTCTATGATATTTTAGACTGATACGGATGGCAGGGTATGGGTTGAATGCCAATTATCGGATAGTTTAAAAATACATAATGGGTTGAAACAACGAGATGTACTATTTGGGTAATGCATGAGGGTAGGGAAGAGTTGACATTAAACGGTGCAGTGCAGCTATTAGGATATGCAGAAGATTTATCTTTGTTGGACAATATTAAAGAAGCTGTTGAAAGAAATGCAGAAATTTTAATAGAGGCTATTGATGAAATAGATTTAGAAGTAAACGTTGGAAAGACCAATGGTGAGCTCCAATTATTTCCTTTGCAAATGGTGTCAATCCCACAAATTCCAATTTTTATAGAAATTTAATACAACTGTAAGATTAAATAAAATTAATTAGCCTAAACTAGGAATTTTTTGAGAAAAAGATCAAACATTCCAAGTACTGAAATTTTTTTGAGTTTTATAAAAATCTTCTAGTAACTACTTAAACTCGATTAGAACTTGAATTGTTGAGTACTCAAGATACCCCTAATATTTTTTTTTTAGAACCACGTCTTACTACTCGTTCAGGTTATACGCCAATGTACTAATTACATTAATGGATTAGGGATTAGGAAGGATTAATTTAGAGGAAATTCACCCATATTTGCATGCAGGGAGAGTGGAAAACCACCCTCTGTGCATCTGGCCGGGATCAAACACCTATCTCTCCATCTTCCACAGTCTAATCCAACACGAGATTTCATTTATTGAGGAAAAAAATATAAAGAAAATCTTAGATGTAAGGGCAGAGTGATATTCTAAATAATAGGTGATTTCAGGTGGATTAAACCTACTGTCTTTTAATTTTTGTATGCCACTGTTGATATTTAGTCTGGCATCATTAGGACCACAGAATTTGACACAGAACCATTTATATGCCCCCTATTCCCAGGCCCTAGGCTTGCCTTATCACTCTACTTACTGTACTTATATGTATGTTATGTCATATAAGGAAGAATAAAGCTTAAAACAGGAAATAATACAACACCTTTCACAACTCTTGGTCTCTTGGAAGACACAATTAAGGGATAAAATCCAGCAAGAGTACAAGCCAATACAAGACTGTAAAACCAAAACCCTTGGCTGCAGATGTAAACAATCGTGGCCCCTTTGAACTGCTAATAACAATGTTCTGGTGGCCATAACTCAAACTAATGGCAGCAGATTCAAAACGTGCTGGACCACAAGATAAGGGACCAAAGCGTTTCAACTGTATGTACAGTTATTTTACAACAATAATTTTGTTACCATTAGAATTTTGCTATTGTTGTTAGTTGTTATATGGTGAAAAATATTTAATCGATCATAATATGGCATAGAAGAAAAATTAAAGAATCCCACTCTCTTTGAGTACATTCTCACCTGATTTTTTAAAGCCTACAGTATTTTATTTATTAATAGGAAAAGTTTAATAAAATAAAAGATGAGGGGAAATATTTTATCAAAGGGTAATAACTTCACAGCCCCGAAAAAAACACCTTACAGCCTTATTAATAACATTAGACAAAAAAAAAAGTGTCTAACTAAATACTAATTATTGATATAGAAAATATTTGCTTGACTCACCTACCTCACAAAATATCGCAAAAAGCAAAAGTTTAAAGCAACAACACCTTGAACATCTTGCTTTTTTTCATAGTAAACTCAAATCATGCAAATGGTACATTATTTCTATTATTCCCTTTATCAAACACAAATTGTGGATCTTTAAGTGAATTAATGTTTGTCAAAGTCTTATAAATAGTTTATTTAACCCTCTTACAAAAAATCACTTATGTAACTACGCAACAACAAGAAACGGTTTGATATTGCTACAGAATTGTCAACTTATAAAACTTGAATACACTAAAACACCTATTAAAGTCTGTTCAGCGTAGGAATTGTTTTCTGAAAGGCCTTTTACCCTACCAGAAAGCTATTATATAGTAGGATTTTGGTAGGAAAAAAGACCTTTCAGAGAGTAATTCCTACCGTGAATGGAGTATATATTTATCATAATAATTAGATAAAAATAATCTTGTATATGTTTATAATAAAACAATTATCAAACAAACCTAAACTAGTCTTCTTAAATCCATTCAAATTCAATTAAAATACAATTTTGGATGTATTAATCTATTGAAAAACTAACTTAGTTATTTCCATGCCAAGTTGCCATGCGTCTACTTTTGTCAAGCAGTAGTAACAAAGAGGCCGTGAATCTGATAAAGATCTATAATTTGATAAAAATAATCTTTAATGTGTTTAAATAATAATAATGCTTAATTAGCCAAGCTTATGCTAACCTCCCAAGTCTATTAAAATTCAATAAAAATACGATTTTATATGAATTAATATATTTAAAGAATAGGTAATGATTTCACCTGCTTCATTGGCCGCATGGTTCAAGGTGTCACTCTCATGTTAGACTAGAATACCAATGAGAGTGAGATTGGTGTTCAAATCCCAGTTGAATGTACTAAGGGTGTTTTTTCCAAAATGGTTATCCACTCTCCCTCCAC
The DNA here is from genome assembly GCA_902151455.1 of Timema bartmani. Classification (NCBI taxonomy): domain Eukaryota; kingdom Metazoa; phylum Arthropoda; class Insecta; order Phasmatodea; family Timematidae; genus Timema; species Timema bartmani. Next base: position 29,641 of record CABFWB010006252.1, read on the forward strand.
ACAAAATTGAACACTTCCTCTAAATTCAACCTCCTGATCCCTACAGTAACTCATTGGTGTAGTTAGTATATATGTGTTTGACATGAACAGGTTGTAAGAGGCGGAGCTAATATATATATTATTTTTTTCCATGCTACATTCTCAAAGAAACATTTTAATTGGTTAAGAATTACCTTACCAATCAATGTACAGAACGTGTGCAAATTATTAGCAATTTTCATGTTTTTGGTGTTTTTTGTGATAAAATTCGAATTTGGTGTTTGTTAGCATTACTTAATTAAGCTGGATTTTGTATTTTGGGTATGTATACATATTTCTGTTCCATTTTCGGTCAATTTTGGCCATACATTTTATTTTGTATTTGTGTCAGTTTGCAATCGTACTGTTCTTTACATTTTTTGCTTGTGTGTATTTGGAGGTAAAAATACTCCCTGCTCCTTCCACTTGCCTTTGTTTATTGACTGCTTTGTTTATTGCTTAGTGGTAGTTCTGGCAATTCATCCCATGGCCAGAGTAATAATGGGTATGGCAGGTAGTGTGGGGGTGAGAGCCGGAAGCAGTCTGGATTACTGTCTTCTCGAAGTTGTAAGACTTCAGTATAATAAAGATAGGCAAAGCTAAAGATATCACACCGCTAAAGAGAGCAATTGAAGTCCTTTTGAAAGCTCAAATTAGTCACATTGTAGGAGTAAATACTAGTTATGTTATGGGATTCTTACAGAAGATGATGGATCATAAACGTACCACACCACAATGAGTGGGCAGGTGCAGAATGCGTGATATCGCCCATTTTAAAGAGAATTTTGTTTCGAGAACAGCGTAAAAAATTAAGTATGACATCAACTCAGCTTCAGGCGGTTGCTCAGGAACATGGACGAGAAGTATCTGCTAGCAATATCCACCGTAGGCTTTCCAAAGGCGGATTAAAAGCAAGAAGACCTCGTAAAAAGTAAAAGCTGACACCTGCCATGATAAAAAAAAACTCCTTGATTGGTCCATGTCACACTAGGACTAGATATCTGAAGACTGGGGAAAGATAAATAAAGTACCAAAAATGTATCAAGAGTAAAATTATCATTATTATAACACAAGTTTTGAAGTAATTTTCATTTTGCTTGTTTCAGGTATTGTTCAGTGACGAGACGATTATTTCTGCTGTTGAAGAAAAACCCCAGTACATAAGAAGAGGGCCAGGAGAGGCTTTCAGGAAGGTGTGTGTGGTGCAAAATGTAAAGCACCCCACTAAAGTTATGATTTGGAGTGGGATTTCAATTTATGGGATTGGTAAAATTCATGAAGTTCTGGGAAACATGAATGCTGAACAATACAAGGAGGTGGTAGAAACGTGGGTTGTACCTATGATGAGTGAATGGTTCTTAACAGGTAATGGCATTTTCATGCAAGACGGTGTGCCATGCCGCAGGGCAAAAAGTGTTACATGTAAATTGCAAGAACAGGACATATCTGTGTTGGAATGGCCCGGCAACAGCCCATATATGAACCCTATTGAGTCTGTGTGGCGTGTTTTGAAGAAAAAAGTGAAACAGAAGCAACCGACAACCAAGGAAAGTGTAGTAAAACACATTATATCTGTGTGGCAAAGTGATGAAATTGTACAAATGTGCAAGACAGCAAAAGAGAGCATGCCACATCAAATCGAAGTCTTAATAAGGGCTAAAGGGTGCCATACTAAGTAGGCCTACTAGAAGGAGTATAAAGACTGTAAGTAAAGTAAAAGTGTATGTAGGTATAGTTTGGTAAAAGTTTAGTATCGAATAACTTAATTATTTCGTTAAAATTAGAAAATTGCTAATAATTTGCACATGTCTGTAGGTATCTTAAAGAATAAATAGGTCTAGCACTGAGAGGAAAGATTTTTAAAAAAATATCTCAAAAGAGCCATAAACGTCCACCGCTTAAATAAATAATTTTAAAAACACTATTATGTCCTAGAATAAAAGTCGAGGTTATAATTCAAGCCTATCCAATGTTTTAACCTATAAAGACCATTGGCGCTGACGATGTAAATCCCGTGATGGAATTAAATATTACTACCAAATTGAAGATAATTCAATCAAATTTCACCCCTAGAAACAATATATAAAATTAATAAGTTTTAAAAATTAACACTAACCCTTTTCTTGACAAAACAAACAATGGAGTGCTCATTTTCACAGCACATCTTGAAAATTCCGTATCATCTGTTTCAAAAGAACTATTAAATTGCGGAATAATTTTTTTTGCTAATTTAGAACCGTTAGAACCCATCAGTCAAAAAATAAAATTATCATTATATTTAAATTTTAACATTTACATTTTAAGAGTTACAAACCCAAGCAAAGATTAGTTATACTTGGGAATTCGAAAATTGTAAAGCTAAGACTAGAGCTGTGATAAGACTTTATCCACATTACTACTGACATCTAGCAATATTCCTCAAACCACATGTTACATCTATAATCTCGGTTTTCGTGCAGCCGTTTACTACAAGTTTTATTTAAAGGCAGCACGATGATGACGGTTATAAATTTTATTTCATATTTTACAAGCTATATTTAAAAAATTTTGAATTACAACATTGTAATAATATAATAGTAAATTGTGTAAAATATATTCAAGTTCTCTTAGGGTGTGAGTGGTCGTTGAGTCATATATCTAATAAATAAAAAAGGCATGCCTTATTAATAGTGAATAGTGTATAGCTCATAGTGCGGAAGACGTTCAAGTGCTTTATCTTAAATGATAATTCTTTAATAAAGTCGGTGAATTTCAAAGCTGTACTAATCCAATATCAAACAAATTGATTTAGCAGTGGATTGCGATTCATTCCTTAATCTATTTTGTGTTAAAATATGAGATCTATTTCAAAACTGTGATAATCCAAGAAAGTGTTTTCAACAAAACTTTCCCTGTCCATCTCAAATGTATTTGTCAAAACTTCCCTTTTTCTGCATTATTCTATGTCAGATTCATTAATCTCTATTATATAACTGTATGGGCACACACATACTCATTGCCAAGGACAAAACCGTGACCTTCAAGTTTATCGTCTGCTACACTGAGGGGGGAAAGATTTAACGATTTCTTTCAATGTTCTTATGCGAAAACATGTCTCTGATGAATAAAAGTGTTATTGTTTGAAAATAGTGAAGTATTATACCACACTTTCCTGAAGAAACATGTAGCAACACTAACAGTAATTGTGAGGAAAATTCGTGGTAGTAATACATACAATATTTGTAAATGAGTTCCCAAGACTGTATTTTTGAATAGACTGCACATTTTCAGGGAGATCTTCCCTTCACGTCTCTGTTTCATCTTGCGTAGCTGCAACAGCAATAAAGCTCTGAAGTATTTTTCTCTTAACGAGGAACTCTACCTTATTAATGTCAACGCAATCATTATTTGGTTGACACTCGTATTTGTCGTTCAAAAGATTCGACGGTTTCAAGAAGGTATATTTCTCAGCAAGAACATCAAGCTGTTGAAGTCTGAGAATAATTTCTTGGATCACACTGTCCAGCGAAGAAAACATTTCTCTCACTCAGTTTCGTATGCCAATTCAGCATCTCATGATTCTTCACCAGCCATCATTATTTTTCTTTCTACATCGACGTTGACGCTCCATGAATAATCCAAGTTCATCATAAATTTATTTGGCATAGGTTATTGAATTGTTAACTAGTTCGTCCCTGTTTCAGTTAAAAATTCATTTAAAGCCTCAAGTTTTATATAAAATTGTTATATGTTCAAACCTTTTGTTTGGAGGTAGGCCTGTGGTTAATTAATAGGACTGATTCCCACAGGCTAAGAAAGCACAGGAAGGGAAACAATTATTGTAACGCACCAAGCAGCACGCCAGCATCTGACCTGGCAGCTATATTTTCTTCTTCACTAGTTAACTGTTTTAAAGCACTTAAGATTTTGGTTTTTTACATCATTCAAAGCTTCTTCACTTGCACTCAATCGAGTTTCTACTACGCACTTGACACTTTGACCAGTGACTGAAGTCAGAATATCCTGGCGATGGGTCGAGGAAAAAACCCGCGAAGAACCGCTTCACAGTTTCAAAAAACGTAACAGAATTCACAGTAACAGAAGCTACATGCATGTACAACCGCCAAATTCAGCATGTGATTTGTACATGCAACAAATTCTGCTTTTCTATTAAATTCCTTGTTACGCCTCTGAACGCCAGTATTCTGACCAATCATCACAGCAACATTATCATATGCTTGTCTTCTACAATTTTGAATAGCATTTTCATCTTTTTTTAAATATTTTAGCAAAATCATAATTGAAAATTGAAACGTTCTCAGAAGTTTTACCTTTTGTTTCGTTGAAATGAACAAATGATTCCATTATACCGTCACTTTATTTCAATTGATGATAACGTAGAACTAAACTTGGCTCATTTGATCCTCATGAGAAATGTCAGGAGTGCTGTCAAATATCAGAGTAGAGCACTTGGTTTATTTTACTTTCCCAATAACTTTGGTTCTTATGTTTTCTCCCAAAATTTCTATAAACCTATTCTTAATAGTAGGCGACATATAAAATTTAGCAAACTTTGTTCTCAGCTTGGTTTTTCGAGAATGTTAACGTGGCACTGAATCGTATTTCGCCAACAAATCTAAAAAATGACCTCTTATTTCCCGTTGATTCAGATTCAGCATCAATTTCATAGTAAATTCCTTCTCGATGAGCCTATAAGACCAAATTCTCTTTAGCTAGGAATATAATGACAGACAACAATCTTGAAAGTATCTCTCTCCACTAATTCATTTAGTTTGTAGGTACTTCTTGTTTCTTTTTATCAATTGTTGCTTCACATCGGATTCTAATTTCTAACCACTTCCATTGTGTGAAAGCCCGAACATGGTCTACACTGGACTCAAGCTTAAATATTTTAGGACTAAGTTTCCACCACATGTTTAATCCCTCCATAGAATTACAATTTGAATGACTTCTGTCTGAAAATAATCTGTGACAAAAGCAATAAATAGCTTCCTTGGAAGGAGAGTACACCAACCACGATCTCAATATATTTTCATTATTTGGCAGAGTTTGTAAAAACCACTTACGTGTAAGTTTTTTTCGTACTTTGATTGACCCAACCTTACGAATCACTTTACCCACATGAGAATGTAGGTATATGTTGAATTTGAATTAAGGGTGTATGACCCAAAATTAATAATATAATAACTATGTTTATATATTAGTAGGTATTCTTAAACCAAACTTGGATCGATATATTAGATATAAATTAAATGTATATTTAAAGCACAGTGTGTACTCAAAGTGTGAGATTTTGGCATCTAATGCAACAATTTTTAGAATAACCAAATGATGCAAAGATTTCATATTTGGAATGTTGTGCCGGGATCACGATCAAATTAACGTTAACTTAAAGTTAATTTAACTTAATGTCAAGGATTACGTGTTTTTAAATGGAAGCGATCACGATGTAGTTAACATAACGTTGACTTGCAGTTAAGGGTGTTTGGCCCAAAATTAATAATATAATAATTATATATATATATATATATATATAATTATTATATT